>BQNB010081152.1:0-29712 GCA_026074375.1 Tanacetum coccineum
CGACTTTTCTATCTTGAACCTTTTTATTTTGAACCTTTTACGTCATTTTGAACCTTTTGTCTACTAATAAATCTGACTTGGGCCAAAAAGGGGTTATATAATTTATTGTGTACATGTATTACGAGACCACTGCCTAGCGCAGTTGGTCTCTTGGGGTGGCTTAAGGATTAAACCACAAGGTCTCATGTTCGATCCCAAGGCTTGCCTGAGGTGAGGATTATAAGCCTTGTGCCACGTGGTACCACTAAGGTGGTGATACGTGGCAGCCCGACCCGACCCGAATCCATACCCGACCCGACCCAAATCCAGACCCGACCGTTGCCTAGCGGTCAACCACCGTTGATCGGTGGTCCGGTGGTGGCCCGGCAGTGGTCACGGTGGTCTGCCACCGTTGACCGTCGCTGGCCGCCGTTGACCGGTGGTCCGACGGTGGCTCTGGTGACACGTTACTGGCGGATGTCCAATGACAGCACGCCACATGGCGGCGGCTAATAATTGGGTATTAAATGCAGGTACGAGGTTCGGGTTTTGAGGGTTCTAGAAGCTGACGTGACACGTTGTCATTGGTGGATCCAGCTGGCGGTTACGAGGTTCGTTGTCCGATGCTAATCATTGGCGTATTAATAACGCGTTGGGACGAAATGACTATAATACCCCCAATGTTTGCACTATAACAGTTCTTGATCAGCTGCCAATGATGAGGTACGAGGTATGGGATCCTGAGCCAATGATTGGCGTAAGGATTAAGCTATGATTGAGGCGGTGGGCATAAGAAAAAGACTAAATTGCCCTTAGATCTAGTAATATGAGTGGCTGTCCACTTGAAATGACGAAAATGCCCTCCACACCCCTTTGGGCTTATATAACAGACGCAACAGCAGCTGGTTTCTGGTGTTAGGATTCAGTTTTATTTTCAAGTAGTGTAGGAGTAGTGTAGATTTAGTGTAGCTTATTTTCATGTCTTTTTAGCTTATTAGTTTGCTTATTGTAAAAGCTTTTTCAAGCTTATTTTAGCTTATTGTAATCAAGATTTTGAGCTTATTAATGAAGATGTTTGAGGTTGGTTAATTGCTTATTGTCCTTGCTTATTTCTTTCTCTTTCTTTTCTTTAGCTTATTCAATAAGCTCTTTTGAGCTTATTATTTCTCATAGCTTATTTTCTATTTCAAATAAGTTATCCTTTAGCTTATTTGATTGAATCTAAGCTTATATATCTAAATAAGCTTTTGCTTATTTCATCTCTTTTTCTCTTTTCTTTTCTTTTCTTTTTCCAAAGTGCTTATTATTGGATTAAGCTCGATTCGAATGCTAAAAGGGTGTCATGAGTCTTCTACTCGGCTTAGTTATTAAGTCTTGAGCACCCTTATTTTCGAAAGCTTAATTTTATTCAAGCTTATTTTTTATAGATCCAATCCTTAATCATACCCGATCCGAGTTCACTTGATTGAACAACTTAGTTTAGGGTGGATTTGGATCTATTATTTTTAGCTTATTTTTTAGCATAAAGTTTGTTGCTTTTTAATCTAGCTTATTTTTCTTAGATCTAAATCCTTAATTATACCCGATCCGAGTTCACTTGATTGAACACCTTAGTTTCGGGTGGATTTGGATCTATTATTTTTAGCTTATTTTTTAGCATAAAGTTTGTTGCTTTTTAATCTAGCTTATTTTTCTTAGATCTAAATCCTTGATTATACCCGATCCGAGTTCACTTTGATTGAACACCTTAGTTTCGGGTAGATTTAGATCTAAAGTTTTCATCTTTTTATTAGCTTATTGTCTTTAGAATAAAATCTAGCTTATTTTGTCTTAGTATCTTATTATTATCTTGTTGAGCTTAAAACATTGTTTGTTTTAATGTTGATGATTTCTATCCAACTTTTTTAAAAAAAACCAAATTTCCCGCTAGGTCTGTTATATGGGCGAAAAAATGGCTTCCTCTATTCCCATCAATTCTAATCGAATAATCTTCTTCTTTCTTTGATCCGTATATAATATAATACTCTTGTTTAATTGTTAAATCTTATGATTATAATGATTTAACAAGATTTTTATTTGTTTGATGTTCTTAAAAGATCTAGGGTGCGGTCGCTCATTTGGGTTTGGTTGTTTTTTTTGTTCTTTAGGGATCTTTATTAATTCTTAGCGACTTTCATTATGGAATGTCAGAACAATTTTTTTTTAGTTCTTCGTATTGTATTTTGTATATTATTGCTGCCTTTAAAGGTTAGTTTTTCGTTGATGAGATAGACGTGGATTCATAGGCTGATGTGTTGATCTTTTACTTTTCTTCTGTTTAGGGTTTTTTAGGTTTCGTTTGCTTGTTGCAGTCAAGGAATGTCGAATACAGTGATAAGGTGTTACTACATTTGGAGATGGTGCTGCTAGGGTTGGTATGCAGCTTAGAAGTAGTCCAAAGGTGAGTACATCTTCTCCTTTGGTTTCTCCGTCTTCTATTATTAATGTGCCCAAAAAATCAGTATAGTATTGATGTTTGCTGCCACTTGTGGAGAGTTCCATTAACTACTTTGGGTGCTTGCAATAGTTAATTAATGTATTGATGTTTGGTAAAACATGGTGAGTTATTATCTGAGATGGGACTAATGAAGATCGTATGGAAACCTTGGAAGCATTAGTAACTATATGTAATTCAATTAAGGTTGATCGTAATAATGCTGATGTTATCCCTTGTAAGGTTTCGTATGCTGATGATTCAATTAATCTTAATGTTGATAAATCCACAATACCTAGTGACCCTATCCTTCAGTCTGTGGTCATCATTTAAGTCAACATCTATGTTGGGAGTTTGGGTGGAATGTGCAAAGGATTAACAAATGTTAATTCAAACTTTCTGTGCCTTGGTGGCTGATCCCGTATTTGATAGGTGGTAACATATCTTATTCCTCATAAAGTTGTTGAAAAGGTTGTACTCCTTGAACACACTCTATATGGCTACTTTTTTGAAAGAGAATGGCGGTTTCCGTTGATGAATTATTATGCTAGGAACAAACTAGGCGAAACATGGCTGTAATGGATTATGATAAATTCCCAAAGGCATCTTTTCTTTTAAATTTGATTCCGAGCTGGGTTTAGAGGCTCGTTCTGGAGGGTGTTGGTCCTTGGTTGCTGATTAGTAAATCTTCGATCATTCTCAAGAATATGGTCGTTGGATACTAGATTGCGCTAAGAAGGAAATTGATCGTATTCCGTTATGATGGTTTAAATTGCTTGATGGTCCGTAATTCAAGTTTTGAAGAGGATGGTATTAGTCTAATTGCTACGTTCATTGGTAAACCTGTTATGCTTGATTCATACACAAGCTCTATGTGTAATGATTCGTGAGGTAGGAGTAGTTTTGCTCGGTGCTTAATTGAGGTAAATTCAGAGGCTGATCTCGTGGATGTTGTTACTTTTTTTTTACTGTGGCAATAACAGTGAAATAACGGCGATCCTTTATATAGGGCAAGTTGTTACTGACACGACGATCCGATGAGGAACACGTGTCCCCCACTTGTCCTAATCGTGTGGTAGGGGTGCAACCTATGAGCTGTGTTCTAGCTACCCTCTCACGAATTACGAAGAGGCTTCTTGCAATTCAAATTGACTGGATTCATTGTTTTGGGCGGGACAATTTCTTGATTCTTCCTCGATACGCATCTAGGAATTTTGCCACAACTATTTGTAGTCTAGCATCCGCGGTCTTACCAAGCGCATACTAGACTGGGGGGACATGATGACGTATAGTCCAACCTCGGGTCATGAACCCGACCTACGAATACTATTTACACCCGGACCGATGACGAATGGGCCATAGCAACACCAATACAGACTTCCAAGGCCCAAACGATACTGCCTACGGGGAAGCCCATAACATATGGGCTATCACGACAAGGATTTAGGCCCATGAGGTCCAACCAGCGCACACGCGCGCAGGTATTTATAACACCCGTTACGAACGAGTTATGATCAGGAGAGGGGCCCACTAGTTATTAAAATAAGCGGTGGGGCCTCTTGGTTATTCACCTAATTAATGGGACAAAGCCCATTAGGGTTTGGTGAGAATATAAGGGGCACCTAGGCTCTCATCCAAGGTATGCTCTCATAACCCTAACTTTCTACTAAAACCCTAAAACCGATTACTTACTCTCACGCCGGAGGATAATCGTGGGAGACAATCCCACGGTAAGCCTAACGGTGTTTTGTTTCCTTAGTGCGCAGGTCTCATACATTAAGACTCAATTGATACAGGAACCGGAGCCTAACAGATCCGTATTACCCCTAATCCGGATCTAATCAAGGATCGTCCAACTTTTGTATCAACAGATTGGCGCCATCCGTGGGACCAGACACTAAGAACACTGCCAAAATCTAGAATGACAAAGCAAGGAAACTTTACCCAGCGGACTCCGCAGGCGAATATTCTTTCTTTTCCTTCTCTCTTATTAATAGTTGTAGCTTAATATTTAGTTTTAAAATGTTTGCTTTGTTGATTAGTGTTAGCTTTATGTGTAGTGAGTAGATTTTTATATATGCTTGTTAAGTGTTAAATTGTTTAGAGAATTAAATGTGATTAATAAAAATGGGAAAATATTGATTAGTGATTTTTATATATTACTTAGATTAGTGTTTTGGTTATTCGACCGGGCAAAAGCCGTAAGAATAACTAGGCATTAATTTAGTAATCGATATCTTAATAAAAGTTGTTTTCAATATAAGCCAACATTGTGAGAAGATAATTTGTTAGAAAGATATTGGTTCATCAATAAGGACTTAATCGTATGTTTAATTCACACTTAAGGATCTAATCAATACACTTAGCAAACATATCTTTTATAATATATCGTTCTTCGTTTATTCGCTTGCTATTTGCAATCTAGTTTTAATATAGTTTACTTTTATTAAATTTTTAGTTTAAAACCAAAAACAAAAATATTCGATATTCAAGCATCAAACAAAACGCTTTCGTGAATTTCAAATTCATCTCTCGTCGGGATACGACATCCGGGAGATAAACTATTACTTGTCCTCAACTAATTTTTATATCAAACGGGATACTCTCTATATTATTACTATTTGAGATATTTAGGATATATAATATATTTTATATAGACTATTTGGATCGAATCAACCCTCCGAGCCTATCCTTTTTCACGGTTCTTGTAATTTTCTGGTTAATCCGGACTATTAATGAAGAGCATTGTCACCCTTAAACCAATCGTTACACCAAAAAAGCCTTAGCCTACCTTATATGTACTTGCTTTTAGTACATTATTGTGTTATAACCCAAGTTAATTATTGAGTACACGGTTGCTAAGTCCTTATCCTTGTAAATACAGTTTTGGGACGATTGAGATTCATGGTAGTATTTATTTCGCGGAAGAATGGGGAAGAAAAGTTAAGTCAATACCCCCATATGTTTGTCAAATGATATCCATGTTATTTTGATCCACCTCAATTCGGGTCATTAGTTAGATTGTAAATATCGAGCATGTAAATTCTCAAATGTAGGGGTACATGTTATAAACCCCCATGTTGTATTATGTTATTAAAAAAAATGAGAAAAGAAAAAGAAAGAGATTGATGTAGAGTTGTGTAGAGTTTGTATATCTTTGTCCGAGTCTTGGCTTAGCAACCAAACCAGCGTGTATTCGTAAAAATAATTAGCTAACCCGTCCACTCCAAATTCACCCAAAGCCACCCAAATGTATCTTATCCGTTTCTGTTTCCATTATATGTGATCTTACACCTACACCCCACAACCTTTTAAAAGACCTCTTAGATAGTAATGAATAATACTTGCACCTAGTGGTGGAGGTTTGATCCTTTACCAAGCCTATGGTAATTTATATGCTATGACAGGTAATGAGTGTGATTTTCCGTTTCCCCCATATGTTATAATTCATTATACACCCGAGTGAAAGAGAGAATCCCAAACACTTATGTGAGGTGCTAGTATATACTTTCCGTGCTTTTAATTACGAGGTCTAGAAGGTTGTGTTGTAGAATATTTTTAAAGAGTAGGTAAAATGACCCCTCATATTGTTATTGTCTAGATAGAAAAGCCCATTTGCTTGAGGACAAGCAAATCCCAAGTGTAGGGGTATTTGATGAGGTGTCATTTTATACACTTTTTCGGGGTCGTTTAACCCTCAAAATCATGTGTTTATGCCTAAAATAGGTACTTAATCGTTCCTTTTTAGGTATTTCTCATTTGGAAGACATTTGGATGAATTACACGTGACTTGGGCTCATTTGGAGAAGAAACGGACGAGATTACGAACCAACACCAAGACTCTTGAAGATTTGTGCTCACAGAGCCTGGAGACGGCGTCACAAGCTATACACGACGCCGTCACAACTCATCAAGTGACGACGTCATATCATTTCATGACGGAGTCAGCCCGTACCGACTCAAACGCAGATCTAGAAGATTCTTTTTATGACGGCGTCACGAATAATACGTGACGCCGTCGCGTCGTTTTTCCTATATATATACAAACCCGAATTTAGGGTTTTGAGTGTGTAACTTTAGAATAAAAAGAGGGTACGAACCCTAGTTACTACGTTGATGAAAAAGGAAGGCAAAATCAACGAGTACAGGTTGTCATCGGCTAATAATACACAACTCTAAGGTAAATTGAGGGTAAATGGGTAATTGTGACAAAAGAATGAAATCGCGTTTGTGGCAGCAGGTCACCAACTCTGTTATTCAAAACAGCGATTTAGACATGCAAAATGCAAATAATCAATTTTTAACTTGCCTCATCCAAACACCTTTCACCAAATTATTGCGTTTTCAGGTCGTGAAAAGCAGATAATCTAGCTGCAACCGCACTCCCAAACACCCCCTTAGATACTAAACTAATCTCACCTTATTACTCTTTTAACTTTGAAGAACAATAACAACTGTTAATCAAGGGATGAGTGTTGAGGAAATTGAGCAGGTTGTAGCCCAACGAGTGGCTAATGCTATCGAGGCTATTGCTATTTATTAGACAAAAACCAACATGGTTCGCAAGTCAATGAGCCAGACCAAACGAGAGGAAGACAAGGTAGCAAAGAATGCTAGCAACAAGAGGAAGTGGGAAGGTAACCACAATGAAAGCTCGAGCCAACAAAACAAAGGGCATAAGGTGCCTAGATCACACACTACTAGACCAATCAACAAGAAGGCATATGTTGGATCTCTACCTCTATGCAACCAGTGCAAATTTCACCATAATGGACCGTGTACTGTAAAGTGGGGAAATTGCAATAAGGTTGGTTGTGAGTCCCAAACTGAACAGATCTTTACAGCCTGCTAAGTGTGATAGCCAACTTGTATAAATACAGTTTGACTATATAGAAACACTGACTATGAATACTTATTGTATATGCGGAATCTACATAATAGTATTAAGAAGAACAATGAATAAACTAAACTTTGATATTAATCTGTTAAAGTGATTACAGATTTCTAACTATGAGATATAATTGTATGGGATGTATATTGAACTCTTATCTCTAACTATGCCGTGAGGGATCCTTTTATAGACTAAGGATAAACCCTAATAGGCTTACAAAACGCATAAAAGATAATACATATCTTTTCCTATAATATCTCATACATATCTCTTAAACGGTACTAACTATTTTCTACTAACGGTACTAACTAACTAATCAGTACTTAATACTTTGTACTGTCAGTACTAATTATAACTATCGGTACTAACTATTATCACTAAATGTACTAAGTCAGGAAAACATAATTCCCAACAATCCTCCCCTAAACATGAATGTTGAACTCACTTAACTTCATGTTTCTTCAAGTTAATTTTCTTAAGTTCTCGGAGGATGTATCCAAATATTTTAACATAACACTATCTAATGCTTTAATCACTATCCATCTTCAGCAGCAACTCTGTCCTTTCAGCAACACAACAACATCTTTTCAGCAATAATCCAACTAAGTTGGCTTTGTAGTTTTTGTTAAACTACCAACCATCAACGGATTTGATGTTCCTTTACCAGTAGCCATTTGCTCTGAGATAGTTAACTCTTTATTTTAAAAAAAATATGGTGAGTTAATTACCATACAGTTTTTGGTAAACTTTCAACCATCAACGGAATTGACTTATCTTTACCAAATACCGTTTGCTTTTGGATTAGCCAATGCTTCATTGTCATAACATGGTGCATTGATAAACCATATAGTTTTTAGCAAACTATCAGCTATCAACAGACTTGAGTAGTCTTTACCAAGAACTGTTTGATCTTGGACTAGCCAACTTCTTCAACCATAAGCAAGAAAGTTGAAAACCCTATAATTTTTGAAAATTTTTCAACCATAAACGATTTGAGAAGCTCTTACTCACAAGTTCGTTTGCTTAAGGACTAGCCAGTTTCTTATGCCTTTAAGCAATGGTGAACTCGATGACCATGTGTTGGTTGGTGGTTAGCCAACACTCAAACCCTTCTTCTATACCTTCACAGCATCATTCTCATCATCTGTTTGCTTAAAAAATCATATCAAATCAGATCAACAGAACTTTCTCTTTCAACTACTAATCCCAAATCACTCTTCTTTGCAATAACTCCTAGAGAGAGGAATATCTTCTTCAACTAACATATGAATAACATCCCAATCTTCAAGCACCATAATGCAAACTCCACAAGCACATACAAACTCCAAGTGATAATCTTCCAATTCTAGTGATTACTCCAGAAATCTCTTTGATCATTTTCTTCAATTGAGGGTTCCATCATTATCTTCAAGTCTCCTTAAAGAATCAACTCAAATCCTTCTAATGTAATTTCTGAGTACTGTTCCATCATCAATTCATACAAATGAAATAAATCCTGCCTATCAAATAAAAAAATTAACCTCCATCAATAGTTAATGCCCTTAAATTCCTCATTGGCTCTGTATAAGAGACAAATAGTACACCATTGTGTGATGATACCCTTTTCCAATCTATGAATGACATATTTCTTCTCCATTATCTCACTATCTAAGGTACCCTCAAATGTAACAATCTTCAGGCATTTTCTATGTTCATCATCACTGTCATCATCTGATTGTTTTCTTGGATTTTTTTATTTTTTGTTTTTTATTTATTTTCCTATCAATCATTTGAATGACCACTCTTTTCTATTCATAGTACTTCTTCTTCTATACCCTCCTCTCTTAACACTTTAATCTTTAGAAGAATCAATTCCTTTTTCATTCATCACTTTTATCATTCTTTCATCTTCAGCAGACCTAATTGTAATGAAATCTTCATCTGACCTTTTTATCTTTTCATACAGAGCTTGTATTTCCTCAAACTTCTTGGTTTTCAACTGAGAAGTGCTAGAAATTTCCCTACATGCTTCAAAGTGGTATCATTTGAATTCTTGAATTGAATCTTTGTAAGGTGGGTTTGATTCCTAATAGCTTCTGATCTTTGTTGAGCAAGAAATCTTCTTTGAGCAGCAATTGTGTCATGAAGGAATTTTGCTCTTCTTCTACTGTTAATGCTCTCTTTCTGTTCTTGTAGCCTTCACTAGAACCTATTCACCTCAATTGTGCCTTTATATCATCATAATTTCTATGAAACATCATTTGTAGCTTCTTCTTCAGCTAATCTTTTCCTTTCTTCTTCTGTTTCCCAATCCTCCTTGCAACTTTCTAGCCATCTCTTCATCACTAGCAAGTTGCTTAAACTTCTTTTCAGCTTCAGGAATACCTCAGATCATTTCGACTCAATCTCCTCTTCAATTTCTTCTTCCTTTATCTTTTGGGATCAATCTTTGGAAGAGGATTAATGACAGTAATGATCTAGTTGAAGTAGCCTAATGTCTCGTCAGTCTCTTCCAAATCTTAAACTCTACTCCTTTATCCTTTTCTCTTGAAACTGCTTTAGCTTGGCTCATGTTAAGAAGAGCCTGAGCAATTGTTTCATCATCGCCAAACATTGTAGAAGTAGGTGTTTGAATAGTTTGAGTAGCCCTTCTTCCTTCAGTTTGATCATCAGCACCTTCATCTGTCCTTTCGGTACTATCTTTTTCCTTGTCAGTACTAACTTTAGATCTGTCAGTACTAACTTTTGGTGTGTCAGTACTAACTTTTTCCTTGTCGATACTAACTTTGGATCCGTTAGTACTAACTTTTGGTGTGTTAGTACTAACTTTTTCTTGAGGAATACTAAGTACATCATCAGTACTAACTTTAGCATCAGCATTCTCCTTCTCTTCATTTACTACATCTCTTGACCTCCTCACATCTTGAGCATCTTCAGTCTCCATATAATCAAATGTATCTTCAGGAATCTCATCAAATAATGAATCTTTACGAATTGAAGGTTCACCTTTGGCAGACTTCCTCCCCTGTTTGGATACAGACTCTTTTTGCATCCAGGTTTTCTTTAAGGATCTCTTTCCTGCCAATCTTTGCTTTAAGTAAACACTCCTCATCCATGCTCTGTGGTGTGTGATAACAGGTTTGGCTTGCTTCTTGAGCTTCTTGAGCTTCTTGATCTGTGCCTTCAAGCGCTGAATTTCCTTGGCTTGATCTGAAACTTGTGTACACAAAGAGATACATAGATCATAGACACTTTAGAGTGTCATGTCACCCTCATTCCCTGAAAGGGATTTATCACTAGATGAATGACCTCCTTGATTCATCAGAACTTTCTAGAATAGAATCACGAATATGTGAAGTAGGTGAAGGTCTAGGTGATGGGTCAGATGGAGGCTCAACATTTGCTTCACTTGGGTGAGGAAGAGAGGGTGTAGGCTGTGGTTCAGATGATCTCTCTGAAGTAGCACCCTCATCCTCAGTAGATTGTACCAACATAGAAGCAAATAAAGGTGTGACTTTCCTCGAAAAATGTTTACCCTTTTTAACCATAAAGGAGAAAACTTTACTTGTCAAAGCATTTACAAGAAAATGATCTAAAGGTACTGTACATCTAATGCATGTTTATCCAATAAGATGAAATAAAACGTGAACATTACAAACTTCTTCTTTTGCATTACATGTCTAAGCATGCCACACATCAAAAATTAATTTAAAATTATATTTCTGATTAGATGTTAAGCAAATAACAGCAGTGGCAATGTTAGTGGGAATTTGATCCCAATAGGTGCTTTTTTGATGCTAATACATGATTCATGTATTGAAATAGAAATCTCCATTGGGGTGAAAACAAAGCTTTGTTAAATGTTAACACAGTTAAATCCCCCTCATATCCCATAAGTTGTATAGCATCAAATATAGCCTGATTAAGGAGTGAGTCTATCCCATCACATCATCAAAAGAATGATCACACCTTATGATGCTTCCAAGATAGCACAGGCTTGCCAGCTACTTGGCAGTAATGTACCTGACATTGTTTGTTTATTTTGGATTTGAGCAGACATCTAAAATTGTTCAAACAAAAATGGATGAGTATAGACTATTGGACGTACAGATAAGCATGATGAATGGAGCTTCCGCAAGAAAATCAATAACTTCCATGAACTCTGCATTGCCTTCAGTCTTTTCTAAATAAGCGACCATATTGTGCTTAGGGCACGATTCAAGAACAGCCATGGTGGTTAAAGTATTGATCGTCGGTTGAGAGAGAAATTAGGGCTTGTATTGAAGAAAATATGTGAGAGTGATTACGTAAGGGAAGCGTGCAATTGAGATGGGTTTATATAGGTTTAGCAAGCACCATTTAACCCTAAAATCAATGAAACCATTTCAAGTTACACTTTGTACCCTTGGCGGTATTTTCTTCAACGTCTCTATAGCGGTACTAACTTTGCCCAACGGTACTAACTTTGCACTGTCGGTACTAACTTGTGCCAATAAAAAAATGAACAAGTTTGGCAACAACAATACTTCAATACCGTCTTTATCTCTTCCCAAGGACTCTTGAAACCCAATGAACTTCTTGAAATTCGTCACCGATGGTTAAAAATGCTTCTGCACACTGAACAGTTCATACAAACTATACAACAAATCATATTGCCTCCCCTTAACTAATGCAGCTTATGGATTGATCATTCCAATAGTAACAACCAAAAACTAGAACCTACTAACATCAAATGCCTTGGTTAAAAGATCAGCTACATTATCATCAGTGTGGATTTTAAGCACCTGTATAAGTTTCTTCTCATAAGCATCCCGAATGAATGTGCTTGCCTAATGGCAATATGCTTGTTTTGGATGTTATACTGGATTCTTGACAATGCATATTGTACTCTCATTATCAATGTAGATCTTTGTGTTCATGAAATTGAACCCATAGTCTAACATTTGATTTTGAATCCACAAAACTTGCCCACAGCAATTGGCAGCAGCAACATATTCTGCCTCTGTAGTAGAAGTAGCCACAATGGTCTGCTTTTTGCATTGCCAAGAAATAAGTCTCCTGCCAAGAAATTGACAACCCGTCCTGTTGTGGATTTCCTGTCAAGATTTTTCTCCAGCATTAGTCCCCACCCCCCCCCCACTATCTGAGTAGGCTTCCAGGTCAAATGAGGATACTCTAGGATACCAAAGACCCAGTTTGGGTTTGCCCTTTAGATACCTAAAAATTCTCTTGACAGCACTTAGATGGGAGGTCTTTGGAGTGACCTGAAACCTAGAACAAGCACAGACTTGCAACATAATTTTATGCCTAAAAGCACAGTTACATTAAAGAACCGATCATGGATCTATAATGATGGACATCCACATCACTCGCTTCCTCATCCTTGACTAAAGGCTTCTGGGTCTCAATTGGTGTACTAGCAGTCTTAACATTGACAAAGTCAAACTTCTTCAGATTTATTTGCAACAATTTAACCCTGACTATAAAGATACCAATCGTTTCTGTTTGACTTGTATCCAAGAAAGAAAGTGAGTTCTCCCATAGAAACTCATCTAAAATCTATCTTCATTAATGCCTCAAATTCATCACACCAAGATACGTTGAAACCCAAAGATAAATCATCCACATAAACTTTGTACTAATATGATTCATGTTTGTCTTCGTCTACCATGAAAAGAGTCTTGTCAATAGTTCCTCTTCTATATCCATTCTTTAACAAGAAAGTAGATAAAGTAGCATACCAGGCTCTAGGAGCTTGGTGTAAACCATAGAGTACTTTCACTACCTTGTAGACTTTCTGAGGATACTTAGGATCTATAAAACCTGGTGGTTGAGACACATAGACTCTTCATTATTTTTTCCATTAAGGAAGGCACTTTATTCTACATCCAATTGATAACTATAAAGCCTATGTAAGAGGTAAAGGCTAAAAGATCCTAATGGGCTTCAATCCTGTCAGAGTAAGGAGCAAGAACCTCATCATAATCTATCCCTTCCTCTTGCCTATGTCCCTGAGCACTAACCTTGCTTTATTTTTTACCACAACTCCAATCTCATCCTTCATATTTCTAATAAACCTATTTTGTTCCAATTGCCTTCATCATATAAGGCAAATCTACAAGAAACCCAAACTTTCTGAATCTTGAACTTACAACAGTATTCTTCTTGCAAGCATCAACCCAACTTCATCTTCAAGTGCTTCAGAGATTCTCTTGGGTTCAATTTGAGACAAGATAAGCAATAAAGCAAAGCTGGAAGGTCCTTATGATTATTTCTCCGTTTGCTTTTGAACATAAATTGACAAAATCATGGGCTCCAAACTTTTACTCACCTTTACATCTTGTTTGAACTGCTGATTGTGGAGATCCTCCTATAATTAAAGTGAAGATGAAAAGAGTTTCAACCTTGATGTGGTAATAGGACTGACATTCATAACAGATTTCTAAATTATTGTGTAGTCAGCCACTGCTCCCTCATCATCAAACGATGAATTGTAAAAATAACCATCAGTAGGAAGTGTTATAAATTAATCTTAAGCGCAGGTAAATTTCTGAATCATCTAGACAGGAAATAGGTAGATCACTATCAGTACTGGCTTTACAAACTGTGTTGGCTAGTCAGTATTAACTATGTTAGTACACTAGGTTTTAGCAGCCTCCTAGCTGTAAAGCAAATCCGTACAGTTTGTTGAGCAAACTCCTTCCTGAGAGCTTCAGCTGCATCATTAACATCCTTTTCTTGCCTCTTAAGTCTTTCAAGTTCATCCAAAAAGACTTGATCCTCCTTATCTACTGGCTTCCCATTTTTCTTTAAATCAGGATGTTTGTTAGGTGCATCACCTGCATCCTTTTCTATTGACCTCTTGACAGTTGAGGAATAAGAAGACCATATTGGCAGTACAATGTAGACTTGAGCAGATTCATCTTCTTTTTTAGAAATCCCTGCATCAATAAAAAACTGTCAGTACCTGCATTATTGATTAGCTACATGTAGACCAGCATGTTGTTAGCCTATGGTTCTTTGAATATTACAGGATTGATAATTCATAGAACCAGTTAAATAATCAAGATCAAATAGCCAGGTTGGTCCTTTCCCTGCAACATTTGGTTTATTCTCTAAAAAGGTGATATGCAGGTTTTCTTCAACTCTCTTGGTTTCTAAATTGTACACCCTAAAAGCCTTGCTTTGTAGAGAATACCTAACTAAAAATCCTTCATCTGATTTCCCATCAAACTTGCCCAGGTGTTCAATGGTATTCAAGATGGTCACATGGCACCCAAAAGGTCTTATGTAGCTTATGATTGGTATTTTACCAATTACAAGTTCATAAGGTGTCTTATTATGAGGCTTGGTCACTAATAACCTATTAAGAACATAACAAGCAGTACTAACTGCTTCAGCCCAAAAAGTGTTAGGTAAAAATGAATCTGCTAGCATAGTCCTAGCAGCCTCAATAAGGGTCTTGTTCTTTCTTTTAGCAACTCCATTTTGTTGTAGAGTTATGGCATTACTGTATTTCCTCTTGATCCCTTTTGACCCACAGAATTCAATAAAATTCCCTGTTCAAAAATTATGTACATTATCACATCTAGTGTTTAACCTTTTGATTTAATTGAGTTCGCATTTGGTCTTAAAAATTCCTTAAGGACTCCACAGTTTCATCTTTAGTTCTTAAGAAAACACCCAACTAAACCTGCTAAAATCATCAGTGATAACCAGGCAATAAGTCTTATGGTTTAGACTCCTTACAGATGTAGGTCCAAACAAATCCATATGAAGAAGCTGTAAGGAGTGACTAATAGAGCTCACTGATTTGGCCTTATAGGAGGCCTTGTGTTGCTTTCCTTTCTGACAAGCAACACAAGTGTGGTCATTTTGAAAAATCTTTGAAGGTAAACCTCTTACAAGGTTTCCCTTCACAAGTTTGTTTAAGTTTTTAAAGTTAACATGACCCAACCTCCTATGCCATTTGTTAGAAGTTTAGGAGATTTCACTGTCGCCTCAATTAGAAAATTGATCGATGAGTTCACGTTATCGGAGGTCTCTTCTAGCACTCGTTGGATCAAAGCGGTGCCTATTAAGGTAAATGTTTTAGCTTGGAAAATCAAGTTAGATAATCTTCCAACTAGATTGAACATTTCTCGTCGTGGAATGGATATTGACTCTATTCTATGCCCTACATGCGGTAAAGCGGTGGAATCAACTAGGCACATCTTCTTCACTTGCCCAATTGCTAGAGATATCCTTCATTTGATCACCAGCTGGTGGAATATTCCGTATATGGAAGTTTCTTCTTATAAAGAATGGTTGGTTTGGATATTGAGTCTTCGGCTTTCGATCAAACATAAGCGTATTTTTGAAGGAGTTTGTTATGTGACGTGGTGGCTCTATGTGGATAATCCTGCACATCAAATAAAAGAGATTAGATTCTCTTAGGGACCCAAGCCTGTTTGGGCTTGAGTCTGCCTAGTGGATCTTTGAAAGTGAAACAATTTCTAAGACTGGATCCACCATTGTATTTGGAGACATTGTGCCAGTAGTGTCTTTGTGGTCTCCAATTACAACCTGCTGAGGGCTTAACAGCAGTTTCCCTTTTCCCCCAACAGCACTAATTGCATTTACCTTAGCAGTATTAACTTTTTGATTTAAAAAATTTGTTCTAAGTGTTGTTGTCTTATTAAATGGCCTTGAAAATGGTGAATGAGTTTTATGAAAAACAGTTATTGGTTTAACTATATTCACAATAGGCTTAACAGTATTAACTTTCATAGCAGCACTAGTTAGTACTGCCTGTCTGTTTAAACTATGCCTAGTAGTACTAACATTTTTAGTACCGCTAGCTCTAGCAGTATTAACTGGAATTTTGCCAGTTCTAATTAGTACTGCTGTAGGAACAAATTGGTTTTGTTGATTCACTCTTTGCACATTGTTCCAAATTGGCCTTTTCTCCCTTTGACTAGAATACCTTTTCAACCTATTGTTTAACTCAGCTTGTTTAGCCATCCTCTTCTCATGGAAATCACAATCTCTGATTAGATGATTAAGACTTCCACATACAAAACATGCTCTTGCAGTAAACCCATACCCCAACTCTTTCTTGTCAACTTTAGGATTTTTACTATGTGTGAAATGATTCTTAACAGTTTCCCTAGGAGTTTTTACTTGCTGGTTAGCAAAACTAGGTGTTTCCTGTTCTTTTGTTGGTATAGACACATACTCATCTTCACTATCTGATTCATACTCCTTAATGATAGGAGCATCAGACCAGACCTTAGGTTGACATGCTACATTAGATTCATTAACAACTGGTTCAGACACTAATTCAGGTGTCTTAGTACTAATGTCAGATTCACAGGTATCAAATTCACTGGTTTAGGTTTCAGATTCACTAGGTTGAGTCTGTTTTCGACCATATGTAAATTGTGAGTAATCTATTTCTATATCAGGTCTAGATGGCATGTAATTCCCTATCATGGGTAGGGGTATAACATTCATTCCTCCTGCTGTTACAAATCTATCATACAAAGGTGGATTTTCGAAATCACTTTCTGTTAGCCTCAATTCATTGAGTCGAACAAGGAAGCTCGGTCACTCATCTCCTGCTATAAACAAAACCTATCATAACAAGTTTTTTTTCTAAACTCACTCTTATATTCATAAAACACTATGCAACACTCATTTTCATGATCAAAATACATAATATATGTGATCCCCTACCCAAGACCAAACTTATCATTTAGCACTCATTTGGGTATTTAGCAGTTTACTAAGATTTTAGAGAGTTATGCCCATTTTTCTACTTTAGCCTTTAAAATCTTCTTTTTCTTTTTTGAGCTTCTGCTAGTAATTTCTTTGGTATGTTAGAATCATCTGGTTTTTCATCTAAATCTATCTTATAAATTTTATTTTGGTTCATACCAAATTTGTCCTTGTTGCATGAGCAAACTAACTTGTGCTTCAAATTTCTTAAGACCTGAAATTATGCGTTTATGTCTATGCTTGCATCACTAAGTTGATTCTCTCTGAGCATCAAGACAGTTTTTTAAGATTAGCATAAGACTCTTTACAATTTATTGAACAGAAATTACCTCTGTGTCTGAGTCTGAGCTGTTGCAAGCCATCAAAGCATAATCTTCATCTTCTTCTGAATTGATTTGTCATCTACACCATTCTCCATCATGTCACAATGTTTAGAGTCCTCTTTTTCCAATTCTGCTCCCATCCTGGTCTCGAATTCCATGCATCCCTCCTCCTGTTGTCTTGATTTCCCTTGATTCTACACTTTCTAGCAAAATGCCTTGTCTTGTAGCAATTGTAGCATTTAACTTTGGTTTTATCAAATCCAACTGGTTCTTTTGCATCAAATTGTAGCTTTCTACCAGTCTTCTTGTAAAACCTTTTCATTCTCATTGAGATCATGGCCACTTGCCACTGCAAGTCCATTTCTTCAAGGTCATATTCATCAATCTGTTCCAAGTCCTCATGATCCAGTTGAGGGAAACTTGATTGATTAGCAAGTAATGAGTATTAGATGTTTGTTTCTTTACTGTGAGTTTTGACCAGAAGAATTGGGAACACTATAAGCGGTACTAACTTTATAGTACCGCTGGTGTTTTCAGAAGACAATATGCTTATATTTTGCGAGGTATGAGGATGATGCAGTAGAGACCTTTTATCATCGCTCTCATACAGACTCTTAGATTATTGTACAAATCATCAAAACTTAGACTGTCCACTCCTGGTTTGGTCCTCATTATTAAGGAAACTTGTGACCGGCAGTAAGAGAAGGTTGAGTATCTTAGGATTTTTTACTTTGCATCCTTAGTGGATTTACACCTGCTACAATGAATTTTCGAAGGACTCAGATTGACTTCTGGAACCTGTCATTGCCTTGGTGAAGTCCCTTCTGAGTTTGGTTTCAGAGAATCCTTCAAATGTTGCTCATGTCCTATACTTCGCATCTTCTTGGATTCGTATTTCCACCAAAATCTAGATTTGTGGATCCACATCTCTTTTGCCAGTCATTCTTATGGAATTTAGCAGATAAAGAATTTCTGGTTAAGAGCCATAAGCAAGATGGTCCTTGATTTTCTTCTCATTCTATGCTAATAAAATTCTCTGCTGTTTGGGAGGCAAAAGAACTTAAATTTGTCTTGGGTATCTATAGTATTTATACGGGGACCATTCACCATTTTGTAAAACTCCAGATTGGATAGTCTGTATGGGCCAAATAGTGTTCCATCTTCATAGCCCATATATCATATTCTCCTTTTTTGAGAATAGGCAGCTTGATGGTTGATACTGTATGAGGAGTTTGTTGGGTTGGTGTTTGTGGTGATGATGGTGGAGGTGGTGGTGGTGGTGGAATTTCATCTTGTGATGCAGACATATTTAGTTTTGAAGGCATGTAGGTTTATATGGGATTTGGATTGTTCTTCTTATCAGGAGTTTCTCACAGGCTCTGATACCACTTGTGAGTCCCTTGTTGAATAGATCTCTGCAGCCTATTAAGGATGATAGCCAAGATGTATAAATACAGTTGACTATGTAGAAACACTGATTATAAATACTATGTGTTAATGCGGAAATCTTACACAAGTATAAGAAAAACAAATGAAGAAATAAATAATCATTTCTATTATATCCTGCTTGAATGATTACAGATTACTAACTATGAGATATACTTTGTATGAGATGTATATGGATGATAGGTTCTCTCTAACTATGCCACAAAGATGGATCCTTTTTTTAGACCAAGTAAACCCTAACAGGTTACAAAACACGTACATATCTTTTCCTAATAATATCTCATACATATCTCTTAAACGGTACTAAACAATTTTTTATCTATCGGGTAATAAACTAACTGATCAGTACTTAACCATTTTGTTCTTGTCTAGTACTAACTATAACTATCAGTACTAACTATTAGCTACTGTCGGTACTAAGTTAGGAAAAGTAATCCCAACATATGCCCTTTCTCTTTACTTCATTGTCCTTCTTTCATGTTCATCGTGACCAGGCAACCAGAAGCACCATGTGGCTTCTTCTTTCATTCGTAGGTCAAGGCCCAAAATCAACAGATTCAATAATTATTCTAATTAAGTAGGTCCCAACAATAGTTGGCTGTTTCCATTTATTTATACACTAAGTACGATTCTTATTTTCGTCTATTTCATCACACAAAATCACGAATCTTTATTTATTTACGGGGCCTTTTGAATCCGTTAAAAACGGAGTTCGGCCGCGAAGAAGTTTATGACCGAAACATTTGCGGCATATCCAATCTTTCACTCTTTGATTTTTTTTTTAATTTATCGTTTAAGCTCCAAATGTGTGGCTTTTCACTAACTTTCACCCATTGACTCGATATTTTACTTTGCAAATAATAAATCTAATCAATTAAAATACCATTCTTGCAGTTAATTTATACAAAATGAGTTATTTACTATGGGATAAATGATTGCAATAAAATTATGAGTTATTGATGTCATCAAATATCCCCCCACTTGAGACATACTTGTCTCAATTCGCTTAGAAGTTCTAAAAATGTATCGTAAGGAAATTTTCTGTTTTAAAGCGATTATTTCGATCTATTTACATTACTACAACAAAACACCTCACGAAATAGAAAGATGAAAACACTCAAAATCACTCAACTAATATATGTAGTAACATGTACTAATTTGCTCAATTGCTCGGGAGTGACGAGTAGTATTCTATCATATTAGCTTGGCAAGTACACGACTCCACGCTAAAGCTAAAGAAAGTACAAGTTTTTAAAGAAAATATGGTTTGTGTATGGAAGGCTAACGGCTTGATCATTCTACTAATCTCTTTACAGAAGTACACTCCAACAAGGCAGCTGAATTTACACATTACATGGCCGTAACGGAGGAATTAGACATTGTGTGTTCGATCACATCCTCATTCGTATTTAACCAACGGTTAGGATAAGAAAATGATACTAGGGTAGGTACCTTCTACTTCACAAAAAGTCGCTACCAACGACTGGGCAGCTAAGACATGCCTACATGGCACCGTAAACGACGGAAATAGACATGCAGGCTTCGATCAAGTCCTCCTTCGGTAAACTCCAGTGGCTACATCAGTAGTGGAGGGAAGTAAAATTGTTGTAAATAAAATCAAGAAACTAAGAAGAGATAAGACTTAAGATACAGTTGTAGACCTTTTTTCTGACCGTTACCATGATAAAGACCACGACTATTTACAACATTTCGATATCGAATCAAAAACAACAAACCTAAGTTGGCATTCCTCCTCGGTTTCAACTTCCTAATATCCAAAACTTTACATTACTTTACAGGAAATAAGAGATATCTTTTCCACTTTGTACAATACTTTACATCGTTGATTTTTTAGGCGTATCAATGAATAATCGATCCTTCGTGTAATTCCTTCGGTAATTGCTTTGCGAAACAATTATCTTCAAACTTTCTTTCTCAATCTTTTTGTATTTTTCTTATTTTTTCAATTTTTTTTTGCTAACTATTCTTGAAATCTCGGTGTAGTTTCACCATCTTCACGATCATAATAATTCCGGATAATTCCTTGGTTAGTTCTTTCGTTCTTCGGATTTCACCATTCATTGTTGAGGGTAGTTAAAATCACATGGAGCTGTTGACTACTAAGATACATTTCCATTTGCAATGTGCAAATTTCCAACCGCACCAAAGATAGAAAATGACACAAGGATTCGGGAATACAAACTTTACACTTTAAGCAACTAGCAATTGTAAATTAAACTTAATCTAATAGGGTAGGTTAGGTCTGTAAGTGTGAAAAAACAAATAGTTGGTTTAAATTCCTAAAGGATGGCTCTACGTGTTGTTTAGTGGATCATCACTTAAGATGAGAGTGGAAAAAGGGTTTAAACGAGAGGGTTAACTAACCGGTTTGTAGTTAGTTAATAAAGCAACATGTTAAATGTGGTTTTGGGTTGTATCCTAAAATTTACCAATTTTTAAACAAGTTACTCCATCTAAATCCATAGTACTTATCATTGCGGTATTGAGTGATATACCATGCCAAGTTTTAAAGTCTACAACATCATCGGCACACTCATATTTTGTAGAATTTGGGTAAACATTTGGAAATGGAAAGCTAAAATCTTCACTTATCTAAAAAGGGTTATTGTGTGCTGGTTTTATGTAACATGAAATTTCAAAAAGGATGCTTGATTTGTTTTTAAATTTGAAGCATAATTTAACATTTTAATGTGAAAAATATGACAGTAACATTCTAATTCCATTCCCCCCACATTGAATAATCAACGGTCCTCGTTGTATATTTAAAAATTTACAAATACCGGGAATTTAAAAAGAATTAGCAATTGAGAATCCCTGGATACTTGCTCGTAGATTCTCCAAGTTTGCGTTGATGAGCAAGATTGTGTTGAAACAGCCGTTGAAGTTTCAAGACTCCAACTTCCAAGATCTCAGATTTGTTAGATCCTTCACCAAATGTGTTGATATTTCTTTCACTGAGGTAATGCATTCTATCTCCGTGTATTCGTTGGTTAGACTCGAAATAAATACCTAAAACTGTATAGGAAGTTAATACGCCGTATCCATTCCCTAGGATACGTCGTATTGATACTTGTATACGCTGTATTCATTTAATGAATACGTCGTATTAGACTTGTTGTTGAAAAATAAAGACTGGGATAACGTCCAAATGTCGATAAAGTCGTTCCTAGTTTATATATTCTTTTTTTTATTAATTTTATACATTTTATTTTTTAATTTATTTATATATTGTTTTTTTCTTTTTGTTTATTTTTTGCTTTCTTTTTATTTTTTTTTTTTCTCTTTTTCTTTAATATTTTTTTTTCAATTTTTTTAATTTTTATCCATGGGGTTTGGATACGCCGTATAGACAGTCTTGGAAGACAAACACGATAAAAATTGAAAATACATTCTGGGTTGTCTCCCGGCAAGCACTTTTGTTTTTGTGAGACTCTTTTAAGTTCAAGACTTCCACTCAGTTCTCATTGCGTTCATTATTCCAAACTCTATTACCTCATCATTCCTCCTTTGTCATGTCACCTCCGTATTATTTCTTCGATGTTTCCATTGACTTTGAAGCTAAACCCGTCCTTGTCAGTGATTTCTATAGCCCCATGCGGATACACCGTTTTAACAATGTTTGGACCGCTCCATTTTGATTTAAGTTTTCTAGGGTAGATCTTCAAACGAGAATTATAAAGTAGCACCTTGTCGCCTACCTTAAAATCTTTATCACCATGAAGTCTAGAATCATGTCATTTCTTGGTCCGTTCTTTGTAAATTCTAGTATTCTCATAAGCACCATCTCTCAATTCGGCTAACTCATTAAGCTGCATAAGATGACTTTCGCTAGCAAGCGTTAATTCCATATTATATTGTTTTAATGCCCAATGTGCCTTATGCTCAACCTCTACGGGTAAATGGCATGCTTTCCCAGATTTAATCTAAAGGTTGTAACCCAGTCGGTGTTTTGTAGCGTTCTAAACGCCATTAGCGCATCGTTAAGTTTTTATCCCGACCAACCTTTAGGATTATACCCCACTGATCTTTCTAGGATGCGCTTAATAGCCCTATTAGTAACTTTAGTTTGTCCATTAGATTGAGGGTGATATGCCGTAGATAATTTGTGAGTCACACCATATCTTTGTAAAGCTTTTTCAAGTTGTGAATTACAAAAATGTGTCCCTCTATCACTAATCAAGGCTTTAGGAAATACAAAGCCTAGCAAGGGAAAATAAACTTTTAAAAACTAAACAACAACACGCGCTTCATCGTCAGGTAATGCTTGAGCTTCAAACCCAGTATGGCACGATAAGCGACAGTTACTTAATATGTATTTTATTACCTCTAGGATTTGGGGAAATTGGTTCCCATAAAATCAATTCCCAACATCAAAGACTTCGCATACCTGAATGTTATTTTGAGGCATTTCGTTCCTTGAAGATATGTTTCCTGATCTTTGACATGCATCACATTGTCTCACTTACTCATTAGCATCCTTAAAGATAATAGGCCAATAAAATCCGGACTCGTAAACCTTCTTTGCTGTAATATTAGCACTATGATGCCCATCTGTAGGTCAAGAATGACAATGTGCCAGAATGTCAAGGGTTTCGCTTCTAGCCACACATCTTCTCATTATATTATTTACGCACAGTTTAAATGCATATGGTTCCTCCCAGAAGTAAGTCTTGACTTGCGAGAAAAATCTTTCTTTTTTTAAAGGTCCAATTTGGGGGAACAACCTTTCCAACAATTATTAATTAACGAAATCTGCATACCATGGCTCATCGTCCTTAAACTTGGATTTTAGCACCATTAAATGATCGTCGAACAATTTATCAGCAATTTCCCTCTCAGTTAACACCTCCATATGCGGATTCTCAAACCTAGAAAAGTGACATGTGGCCAAGTCTTCTGCTTTCTTAAGTTTCTTCAGTACCTGCAAAAGGGATGATTTCTCCTCCTTGGATATCTTTTCTAGCTCAGGTTTCTTTTCAGAGTACAACGTATTCACTGGGTCGATATGCCGTATTGACTCTTGAGTCTTTCTCTTTTGAGGTCACTTCGTTGAGCAAGATAGCTGAGCACCTTTCGTTCATTGTTACCATACTAGCTGCTTCTAGTCTGGATTTATTCGTCAATAAACTCTTTAGATACTTGGCGTATTTTGGCATTTGTATTAGGGCTTCAATAAATGAAATATTAACGTGTAGTTGTTTTAGCTTTTCTAAAAATTTTCATTGTTGAGCTTCTTCATTTTCTTTCTTCAATCTTTTGGGAAAAGGAATCGATGGCGTTTGTTCCTTAATAGATTATTGAACAATAGGTGCATTGGTTCCCTGAGGTTGATTCTCCATAAGGACTTAATTTGATTCAACTAGTTTATCATGAGCTTCCTTAGGAGGTTCTTCGCCATTCATGTTGGTGTCGTCCTTCTGAACTTCATGAGTTGTCGTTTTTCCACCTCTAGTGGTTACTCCTTTAATTTTACAATTTGATGTCGGAGGACTCTCGATTATTCTCAACAACTTTTGTACCTCAAACCTGAGCTCGATTAATGAATCGTCCCGTTCTTTAAGCAAGATTTCATTAGTTGTTTTGAAATCATTAATGAATGCTCTCATCTCTTCGTGTTCACGTTTTCCCTCATTGATAAATTTATGCAATATTTCTTCCATGTCAATTCTCTTTCTGGATAAGTGAAGTGATATGGACGAAGTTCCTGAAAAGTAAGACATAACTCGAAGTAAAACTATTCTAGAAAACTAAACGAGAAAGTTAACTAAAACTGTTGTTGTATCAGATAGTCGATATGTCGTATTCAGTAGATTGGATACGTTGTATCGATGTTTGATGTCGAATACGCTATATTCAAAGAAAATGGATACACCGTATTCAATAAATAACAGCAGACAGTAAAAAAACAAAATAAATTTATATTAAAAAATATACTAAAAATACCAATAAAAACAAGAAATTAAACAATCACACTCCTCGGCAACGGCGCCAAAAACTTGATGTATGTCGGTTGGTGAGAAGGTATTTTATTGTATCGAGTTCGTACATATTTATTTATGCCGACTATTACCTAAAAACAACACTCTAACAGGCAGTGTACCTGGTCAAGATGTAGCTTCGTTGGTAAGTAGGGTGTCGATAACTGAGAGTGGAAGTTAACTCTTAATTCTACTGGTTTTTTATTTACCTAATTTTAGTACTAATCTAACCTAATTAAATCTAATTAAACCTAAACTAATGCAAAAAAGGAGGTTTTCAAGCCCTGAGAACTGGCTACGAATTTAATATTCTAATTATCTTAGTTGATGACCAAATTAACGCACACAGTGATTAAACAATAAGAGTGAGAATGTGGTCAAACATGAGGAAAACGTATTAGCTAGTTTAATCTAATAATGTGCCTTGATTGTCTATTCGTGCAATAATTATATTAATTCGTTGGTGGTATATCATTCCGAATTTAGGTGGATCTTCTCCCTAGACTCAAGGTTTGTCGCTAGTTAATCCTATCATAATTAACCTAAACCCGCATAAAGCTCATACCATTAATTATAATTTATCTAGGAAACTATAGTTATATGTTTCTATCCTGGACTCTTAGCCTACGTCCAAACAACACCAAAGTTGCAGCGCATTAAATATGTAGGACTAGATCTAGTTGAATGATAGAAAAAATAAATAAATATAATTAAGTACATAAATGGTACGAAGAGATAAACATAATTAACATACAACGAATAAAGAACAAACGATATAAAGACAAATCAAAACATTATATTATCATAAACATGGCTAATACCTAAAGGTATTAGCCGATATTCATTGTAACAATACACGAAATCATAGATGAACGATTAAACATAAAGCTAACTGAACGCGTATAGTGTTTTAAGATTGTCAACTTGTTTTTAAGCATCTTAAAATCTAGTCTCAAAGTAGTTATTTTAAACTCAGAAAAACCAAAAACATTAGTAGCTTATACTCCATTTTCATTTAGCTTTTCTAGTTTATTTTCTTAGTCAAATTTGCTTATTTCTGCTCTTAAGTGCTTATTAGGTCATAGTATAAATCTGTTTGAGCTTATTTCAGGGTTTAAAGCTTATTTTCATATCTGAATTTAGGGTTGAAATTTTAGTCTTTTTCAAAAGTCTAAAACCAAAAATATTAAATCTGTGTGAATCAGTTTATTCAGTTAGATTTTTCATAGCTTATAATTATTCCAAAATGCCGAACTCTTGTTTTTCTAAGTAGTTTGTAGTACTAGCTTAATCTGTTTTTAGGTTTTGAGGTTTAGTAGCTTAAAAAGTAGCTTAAAAGTGCCTTCTTAGGCTGTTTTGATTGCAGTTTTAGAAAAAAAAACTAAAATTGGATTTCTGAGCTTATGGCTTGTTGGAATTGCTTATTTTTGGTTTAGCTTTGCTTATTGAGTTTAGATTAAGGAATTTATAGCTTATGTGGACTAAGTTTGAGCTTATAGAAGCTTATGTGTAAAAACAGTTAAGTAGTTAAGCTTTTAAGCATTCTGTCACTTTATTCTAGCTTTTCCTAGCTTATTAGTGGTTTTCAGCAAAAAGTCATTTTGTTAAAAGTGCTTATTTTAGTCGTTAGAAACTTTTTCAAAAAGAAAAACTAAAAAAATGTTTTAAAAAAAAGAAAGGTCACAGGGGTCGAACCTGTGACCTCTCCTTTATAACACCAACACCTCACACACACAACACTTAACCAACTGCCCTGGGGTCTTTTTTATTTCTTTCTTTGTGCCATTTAATTGTTATAGGCGTTTTTAGGTTTTAAGCTTATTTGCTTATTTGCTTCATAACTGCTTATTTGTTTTAGCTTATTTTCTCGTTTTATTTTTCCCAAGTTTAGATTAGTTCATAGTACTTTTCATAATTTTCTAGAATTTTAATAATTAGTTTACTATTTTTAATATTTAATTTAGATTAAAACTGTTTTTAATTCATAATAAATAAAATAAAAGTCAAAAAAATATAATTATTTTTTCTAAAATTATTTTTAGTCATTTAGGATTTATAAAAAATGAAAAAACATTTTTAAGGTTAAATTTTGATTTATTTGCTTAAATATCGCGTTTTTAAATTACGTTACGTTTCGTGTTTAATTTCTTTAAATGCTTACATGCTTTTATTGTTTACTTGTCTTACAATGTTTTATGCGTTTTTATTAGTAGAATTAGAAATCAAAATAAAAATCTCTTTAAACCATTGTCAAATCAACGCGATCCCGACTAACCGATTTTCAATTCACACCTCGTCGGGATACGACTCGGGAAGGTTTTGAATTTTACTTTGGATAAAAGTAATCTTCTAGAAGCCTTTTGGAATACTTATCTTATACTATTATTGATAATATCCTTATATACGTATTTGGAGACGAATCAATTTTTGGCGCCGCTGCCGGGGAAGTGTGTATCGAATATCGTGTTGAAGCTTGAAGATTAGTGTTTTGAAGACCCTTCCTCGTGAAGTTATCATTTTATTTTCTTTTATATAAAACCTAAAAAAATTCAAAAATATTTTTTTCGTTAGATTATTAGAAAAATCAAAAATACTTTTCCTAAAATATTTCAAAAACCAATTTTTTTTTTGTAAAACAACCATTGTGTCACTTGTGAAATCGGCTCACTTTTAGATTACAAACTTTAAGAGAGGTTTAAGGAGGGTTGATCCTACGAACTTCGACCCGAAAGGAGAAGGTTTTTAAAACGCTTCGCGCTTACCCGCTCCTCCGCTTCTTTGTGCGTTTTCTAAAGAGCTACCTTACACTTGTTCGATTATCGGTTACAAAAATATTTTTCTTTCTCTTATTTTGTTTTTAGTGTATGCAAGCTCGTACTTCTTCAAAATTTGTTGGTGAACCTTCTATGAATCCTACTTCTACGAATCCGAAACGTCGTAATCGTAGACGTTCCAAACAAAGAGTCGAATCGTTCACTCTTGAAGAGACTCCCGTAGTTACGATGGCCGATCAACGTACTATGGCGGAATTACTCCATGCACCCATTGAGGGTTATGCGGAGGCAATCATAGTACCACCCATTCCCGCTGAGCATTTCGAGCTCAAGCATAGTCTAATCAATCTTGTAACTTCAAAACAATTCTTCGGTTTTGAGAAAGAAGATCCTCATGCTCATATTCGATATTTTAACAAGATTACTTCTACATTGAAGTACAAAGATGTGCCCGAGACATCGATTAATCTTATGCTTTTTCCATTTTCTATCAATGGTCCAGCCCAGATTTGGCTCGACAAAGAACCTTCTCGTTCTATTCTCACTTGGGACGATCTTGTGTCCAAGTTTATTAACCATTTCTTTCCTCCCTTAAAAACAACAAATCTCCGGAATGAAATTTCAAATTTTCAACAAGAGTTTGAAGAAACGTTAAGTGAGGCATGGGACCGTTTCAAGGATCTCCTTCGAGCATGCCCACATCACGGTTTTACCGAATTGCATCAACTCTATACCTTCTACAATGGTTTGAACCCATCCGATCAAGATTCTTTGAATTCTTTCGCCGGTGGCAATCTTTTGGAAAGAAGTGCACAAGATGTGTTGAAAATTATTGAAAACAAATCAAAAGTTGTAATTTCCAAGAACAAAACAGGATTGTTTAAAGTTCGCAACTTACGAAACAAACCGGTTGTTTCCAAAGTGAGTGCCAATACTTCTTCTTCTACTACGGCATGTCCATCAGAGATGGCTGCTCTTACTGATGCCGTTAATGCTATTCTTCGTCACGTTAAGACCTCGCCTACAGAGACCGTTAAAGCAATTTTTGAAAGTTGTGTGACTTATGGGGGACCACATCCCTACTATGAGTGTCTTGCCGCCAATGGCAACACTTTCAATGCTTCTGCAGCCGCAATAACCTATAATCAGAATCAAGGATATCGTCCCTAAAGAGCCCCGAATTATCGTGCTAGCAATCAAATAGGACCACCTGGTTTGCCTCCCGTGCAAAATAATCAAAACCATTTCAATCAAAATCAAGGTTACAATCAAAACCGAGGAAATAATTTCAATCAAAATAACCAGAATTATCAAGCTCCACCTCAAGTTGAACCTTCAAACGATCTCTCGAACTGCATGAAGGCAAATGACGTTAATATGAGAGTAATGCAAAATCAAATAACCAGTATGAAGTCGGAATTAAAGAAAGATATGGATACTACGTTGACTAGACAAAACAATGCGTTCAAGAATGAGTTAAATAATGAGATAACGAATGATATTAAGAACATGATGAGTAGTTTTTTTCAAATGAATACCGCTTCTTCTTCGGGTTTGGGATCACTTCCTAGCAACACCATTGCTAACCCGAGAGGTGACTTGAAAGCAATCACCCCCCGAAGTGGTATTTTTTATGACAGACCCCCAATTCCACCTCCTTTCTCTCCTCTTCCCAAGGCGGTGGAACGAGAACCCGAGGTGACAAAGGATACGGTGCAACCAAATACCGAAAACATCCAACCTCTGGTAGTCCAAATTCAAGCTTCATTTGATGAGCCCGTTGTTGCTCCTAAGCCTAAACCATTTATACCTTATCCTTCAAGAGCTAACAAGCAAAAGTTTCATGAAAAAGATGATAATCTAGCTTTAAAATTTGTTGAAATCTTCCGGGAATCACATTTCGAGCTCAGTTTCGCGGATGCTCTTCTATATATGCCAAAATTTGCTTCAATGTTTAAAAGTCTCCTTAATAACAAATAAAAATTGTTTGACTTAGCCAAAACACCGGTGAATGAGAATTGTTCGGCGGTTATCCTAAAAAAGTTGCCCGAAAAACTTGGAGATCCCGGCAAGTTTCTTAGTCCATGCG
>BQNB010081153.1:2615-26532 GCA_026074375.1 Tanacetum coccineum
AAGGCTTTTAAAACTATAAAAGTATTTCCAAACATTCCTAAGTCTTTTATAACTATGAGGTGTTGGCAATATTGATCGAACGTAGTATATAGCCTATACTCACTAAGTTTTTTTTATTGCAAATAAGTCCTTAAAGTTTGAAAAAAATGTCATCTAAAGCCCTTTTAGTTAATATAAATTAACTCTTCTTTTAATTGTTATCCGTCATTATCAAAAAAATTATCCGTTTATTTCGTGACTTATTTTGAAAGACCATTTTAAAAGATTACTTGATGACGCTTTCTCCCCCTCAAATAATGACCCGTACACTTATGGAATATAGGAAGCACGGGCTATGATGCAAAGTAATCACAAGCCTTTGCATGGTCATAAAGTAGACCATGCCCGAGAATAAATTCCCGTTGAGAGGTCAAGTTTTCTTTTTGAAATACTTGCCTTGAAGATGATGACTATCGGAAATAATAGCAAGCCATTTTTGGCATGTTTTAAAAGCTTTTGAACTTATGCTCAAACTTCATTTACAGCCTCGTGTCATTATTAAATGGCATTTCTAAGGCCGTAAATGTTATCAATTTTCAAAAGACATGCCAGAGATACATATTTTATATTTTTCTGATTTTTTAATTTTGTATTTTGCTTTTATAAAATTTTATAAGAAGTGAAAAATCTTTTTGTGTTTTTTGTTATTTTATATATACATATAATACAGAGGATATAAGAATAGGTACCACCACTATTCTTTAGCTTCATCTGCCAGTTCTTTCAGAGTCTTAGGAGTAAAACTTCTCATCCCCAGTTTGTCGATAAGGAATTTAATTCTTTCTTGACATAGAGCCTTGGTGAAGATGTCCGCCAACTAAAATTCCATTATAACAAAGTAAAGCTCGACAACTCCATTCTCCACTTGCTCTTTAATAAAGTGATATCTAATGTCGATATGCTTTGATCGAGAATGTTGAACATTATTGCAGCATAAGGCAATAACGCTTTTGTTATCACAGTACATTGGAATTTTATTAAATCCAAGGCCATAGTCTAAAAGTTATGATCTCATCCAAAGGACTTTAGCACAACAGCATGATAAGGCTATATATTCAGCTTCCGTACTGGATATTGCAACGCTTTTCTGCCTTTTTGATGACCAGCTAACAATCCTATCTCCCAGCAATTACATACTTCCAGATATACTACGTCTTGTATCTTAACAACCCGTGTGATCAGCATCTGCAAAAGCTATTAGAGCAATAGCAGAATATTTCAAGTACCATAGTCCCTGATTGACGGTTCCTCTTAGATATCGAAAGATTCTTTTTACAGCATGTAGATGCTTTTCGGTAGGACGAGCCTGATCCCGAGCACACATACAGACAACATATACTAGGTCTGGTCTATTGGATGTTAGATACATAAGGGTGCCGACCATGCCACGATAATGTGTAGGATCAACGGCTTTCCCTTGTGTATCCTCATCCAGTTTGGATTTCTCCACCATTGGAGTATCCATTGGGTCACAAGATTCCATTCCGTATTTCTTAAGTGATTCTAAAGCATATTTTGATTGGTTTAAAAAGATGCCTCTGGGACTCTGTGAAATCTGTAGTCCTAGAAAAAAATGATATTTTGCCCATCATTGACATCTTGAATTTGGAACACATTTCAGAAAACTTATCACATAGTTCAGTAGTAGTAGAAGCAAAAATTATATCGTCAACATATATTTGTACCAGGAGGATATCTTTGCCTTTTCTGCTGATGAACAATGTGGGATCAACCGTGCCTTTGGAGAATCCTTGGGATAGCAGAAACGATGACAATAGATCATACCACGCGCGTGGAGCCTGTTTCAACCCATATAGAGCTTTCTTCAGTCTGTACACGTGATTAGGATTGTCTGGATCTACAAATCTATCCAGTTGGCTAACATAGACTTCTTCACGCAAAATACCATTCAAAAATGCCATTTGTACATCCATCTGGTAGACGATCATATTCATATGAGCAGTAAACGCAAGAAATATCCGAATAGCTTCTAGTCTAGCCACGGGAGCAAAGGATTCTTCAAAATCAATTCCCTCTTCCTGACGGTATCCACGAGCTACCAATCTTGCCTTGTTTTTCAAGATTCCCCCTAATTCATCTAATTTGACCTTATATATCCATTTTAAAGTAATAACCATCACTTTATCTGGACGAGGAACGAGTTCCCAGACTTCAAGACGTTCGAATTCATGTAGCTCTTCTTGCATTGCCTCAATCCAGCATGACTGAGTTAGTGCATCTTTGTACGTCTTAGGTTCAACTGAAGTTAGGAAGGCATCATAGTAGCAGAACAGGGCTTGTTCGTGTAGTTGGAGTCTTGTGGAAACGGGTCTGGAAGGGTCACCAATTATGTTTTGTAACAGATGATCTTTTGTCCATTTACTGAGGTGTTTTGAGATTGGAGCGTCTGAGTGCACAGTAGTAGAGATAACATCCGATGATGAGGATTCTTCAGAAATAGTTTCTGGAATTGGAATGCCAAAATAAGGATCGTTACTCATATGTGCAACCTCAAGGTCATGTGACTCTTCTTCAGCACAGAGAGGAATTGTTTAGGATTGTGATTGTGGAGTGGTTTGTGAGGTACTTGGTGAGGGTGCATCTTGATCAACAGTTGTTGAGGAAGGTGAACTTGTTGACTCAACATGAGCTAGAGCTTCTTCTATAGGAACTAGAGAGTGATGTGCGCTAAAATACACATCATTTATAACCCAAAAAACACTATAAAACGGACTAAAAATACTAAAATATGCTTAATTATATTTCTAATATGTTTGTTTGGTGTTTTTATGTCTTTCAGGTAAAACGGATTGAAAACAGAGCAAAAATGAGTATTTTCGGATTCGTTTCAATCAAGAGTGCTTAATATTCGAGATCAAGACAAAGTTGTGTGAAGTCCCCGATCATGCCATTGGAAAGAGCATGGAAAAACGAGTCCAACGGTGCCCTCAAATTTTATTGGGCCAGCCCGTAACCTATTTTATGGGCCGGGCCAGCCCATGTTGTTATTAAGCCCATTTTTAACCCAAGAATTGAATATGTGAAATATGAATTTTAAAGGGGTGGTGATGCAATGATGACGTCATGACACATGCTCTTAAGTTAAATCACCTCCCTCACGTGAGGGAGCACTACCATTTTTGAAGGCCAATTGATAAAGGACAAGTGGAGAGGGATTTTGTTATAACTTTCAAAAAAAGAGGCGAATGATCCAAAGGATAGAAAATGGCGTACGAATTAAGTAGTCAAAAGGAATCACACGTGGCATCTGTTAATTGGTAGATCTATTAATTCATTAGCTGGCATCCTAGGTACATGTCTTGAAGCCTCCAATCATGAGAAGGGATGGCTGCTATTTAAAGAGAGGAGGTGCATTCGAGCTGAGCATCCCTTCTTTTGATATTTTTTTTACACTTTCAAAAGAGTAGAAGTTAGTGTTAGTTTTAGTTTATTTTAAAAGGAGGGTTGTTAGTACAAAATAAGTGTAGGGTTTAGAATAGGACTCTAATCCCTCGTAGAGTTGGGCCTCCGAATGATCTTAGTGTTGGATTTTGTACTAGAGCAAGAGAGGTGAGACGATTTCCTGCACAATCAACTAAACCGTTAGTCTTACCGTGGCGACGGACCCCCCGGTTAGACTCCGGCGTAAAAGTAAACATGTAGAGAGAGAAAGTATGTGTATGTAGAGTGAGAAAATCGTACTGTTCATTGTGTTAGAAGGTCCCTTTTATAGGCGAACGAAATATTAGGGTTTCCTAATATTTCGCTTGTTTTGTTAGTGGCCGGAGTAGGTCCCTTATCAGGCAAGATTTCGTAGTAATCGTGTGTACGGACGCGAAAGTATCCTAAAGTTAGGTTCGCGTCCGTTTTATTATGTCCGAGCCGTGATCAGTGCGGAACTGAGTTTAGTTTCGGCCCATGGCTACTAAGTTAGGCTAAGAAGCCAAAGTGATAACGTGGCCCAAGCCCGGAGGCTTGGTATACCTACTATACGTCATCAAGTCCCCCCAGTCTAGTATGATATTGCCTACAGACCGTGTCCTGCGTGCGGTGATCAGTGCTAGACTTCGGTTTCATTAGTATGGTTTGCCGCTTTATGTGATGACGTGTCTTATCCGCAAAGCTTCCCCATCGAGTTGGCGGCGTTTAGGTGACGTGGACCGATGTTGTCCTTTTACTTTCTGACTGATGTGATGTATTTACAGCTGTTTTAACTGCTTCCTAGGCGAATCTCAATCGTTGATCATATAAGTTGATTACACGTGGCATCATCTGGCTGTGGGTAGGTATAAATATACCAAGGGTATAAATACCCCCTTGGGTTTTTACTGTTTCCTTTTCCACAACTCCACTTTCCACCATTGTTGATTTCTTCAAGCTTTTTATCTTTAGCATACGTCCGCACATCGTTTTCTTCCTTTTTAGGGTTTTTCTGAAATTCAGGTCAACATTTTCCTTCACTCCAACTCCCAAAAGGCTAATTTTTCTGCTAAATATTCTATTATGACCCAAGAGATGGTAGATAGCTTTTGCAAAAGCTTTTATATTCCGGGTGAGGTTCATCCTACTGCTCCTGGGCGTAATAAAACAATTGCCCAGTTCCCAGCCGGTAAAGTAGGCATATATACTAGGTTTTTTGATGTTTGTGGTTATAGGATTCCATTTACAAAGTTCTTTATGGCCGTTCTCAAATACTTCCGCGTGCACATTTCCCAACTGTCACCTTTTGGTGCGGCCCGACTTTCGCATTTTGAGATTCTGACGCGTGTGCTTAACCTTGCACCGCTAGTAACCATTTTCCGTGCCTTCTACACCCGTTCGTATAGCGATGGGTTATTTTCTTTTTCCAAGCGCTCTACCTCAGCTCCGTCTTGTTTTTCAAAACCTCCTGATTCTATTAAAAATTGGGCTGACCACTTTTTCTGGGTTGACTCTTGTGTATTCCCCATTTTAGTTCCTTTATACACGGGAGGTATCTTAGAGAAAGATCAGGCTCCCTATCTTACTGCTCGTCAAGAGCAAACCGTTAAACTTCTCGAAAGCCATAAGGCTCCTTTCTGCCGGTATCCGGAGTGTTTCTTATGCCTTGTGGGTTTAAGCCCGTACTATCCTTTTGACGAACTCTTATCCGGCCTTTGAGTATCCTGACGAAACGGGTGGGTGTTATTTTCCCTTTGGGGGTGGTACTTTTATATCATAAAACCTGACCGTTTTATGTTTGTTTTGCCGAGATTGGCTTATTTGACTTTATCAAGACTACTGACCCCCGGAAGGTCCAGGCGGTGGAAGTTCAGAAAAAATATGAACAGGTGAAGTTGATGGAGAGTACCCAACATTGCTTCATGCCCCTGAAGCCTCCTGCCTCTAGGGGTAGTAGCTCTGCTGCGGATGCGGAGGTCCCTGCTCTGGCTGAGGAGGAGCCGAAAGATGTTGCTGCAGAGGATGCGTACCTAGAGTTGGCGGACCAGGGTGAGGGTATGACTATTGTGAGACAGGGTGAGGAGGAGGTTGCTGCAGACCAGCCTAAAAAGGCTAAAAGGAAAAGATTGGTGAAGCAAAGTGACATTCTTCCTGCTAAGAAGTTGAGGGCGGACCACCCTTCCCTTGCTTCTGGTACCGGTGGTAAAACCCTTGCCGGTTTGGAATAGATTATGCTGGCAGGCTCTCGTTTATTGGCCCGGGAACCACCTGCTATTCCCTCTGTTGCTCCTCCTTCTCAGGAAAGTGAAAATTTTGTGGATTTATCTGCCCAAGCGAGCCTCCAGATCCATACTACTGTGGGGAGGTACGTATATGCATCCTCGAGTGCTGCCTGAATTTCTGTACCTTTTCCTAATCGTTAATTTTTGTTTATCCTTACAGTTCTAGCACTTTGAGTGCTCCGGCAGATACTACTTTTGCTGCCGCAACCTCTCTCAAGGCCACTGCAACTGCTAAACATGCCATGGATGTTAATCTGGACCTGGCCTGCCCTTCCCAGCTTGAGGAGTCGGAGGGGTTCGATGACTCTTTTTATGAGCCCGGTATTTTTGACCCTTCCGAGGCGAAGCGCTGGTATGTCCCTAAGTGGAACATTACCAATGATTCAATGTTGGATGATGGTTTCTCTTGCCACACCCTAGTAGACCGTGTTGCTCCCCCCGCATTCTTCTTTAATCTCCGCGCTATGGGTTGTGATCAATTGTATACGGAGTTTAATGTGGGGGCAGCGCGGCAAATATGTCTTGGGTCGAAGGTGAGGTCACGCGCAGAGCATGAGTTGGAGCTTAAAGAAAAACTCAGGCTTAAGTATGCTGCACGTGGTAAGTTGCTAGAAGAGAAAGACTTGGAGATCCTCAGGCTAAAGTCTTAGCTAGCAAAGAAAAGGCTAAAGCCGCGGAGGCTATCCGCCTCCGTGATCAAGTTTCTTCTTTATCCGGAGAGAAATCTGCCTTGACTGCGGAGGTGTCAGCTCTCAAAGTCACAATCACTCAAAAGGACCATGACATCTCCTTGCTTGACTCCCGTGCCACTCATCTCGCGTCTACCCTGAATGATGCTAAGGCAGCCTGTACCGAGGCCAGGACTAAGATTACCTCGTTGGCGTCTGAGCGATATAGGCTTGCCTTTGAGGTATGTCCGCGTCCTTTATTCCGCATGCGTCTATTTTATTATTATTATCATTTTTACAAGTGTTCTTGTTCTTGTAGGTTTCTTCTCTGCATGTCGGTTTTCAAGATTTCAAGGAAAAAATAGAGGCGCAACAAGAAGAACAGGCCTAGGAGTTGTACAACCGTGTGGCCGAGCTTGAGGCGCACGTGATGGATGTCTTCGGTCGTCTGAAGGGGGAATTTTATCCCACCTACTTAACTCTTTTGGCCGAAAGGAGATGGCTCCTAACCCATGGGATACAACTTGCTCTACTCAAGTGTTTGAAATCTTCCGAGTACCAGGGCATCCTTGGTCACGCTTTGGGCCGAGCCGTTGACTTTGGCATGCAGGAGGGTTTGGAGGCCGGTCATGAACATGGGGTTGCTGGGAGGAGTCTTTCCGTGGTTGATGCTTATAACCCGGAAGTGGCCAGGGCAAATTATGTTAACACGGTTAAGGCTCTTGAAGACGCATACTTCCCCTTGGTGGATCTGCTGAAATCCAAGAAAGTAGCCGGGATGGATGAAGTTCTTGACTGCTTTCTTCTGGACGGGCCCCTTGCTGAACTTTTGGAAGCTGTTTCCCTACAACCGTGCATTGAGCAGCTTTCTATTCCTATTCATCATGCCGCTGATAAAACGGCCGTCGGGGAGACCTCCCTATCCTTTGCTTTGATGAATGTCCATGCTCGTGCTGAGGGAGCCAAGAAGCATGCCGCGGCTCTTCGTCAACTGATGATGGAAATAGTCTCTGCGCCTCTGTCTTCCCACACTTGGGTGGGTGAAGCTAGTATTTTCGCGGCCCCTCTCTCTGTTGAGGATTATGCTAAAGAAGACATGGATGAGGCTTTGGGGAGTGTTGTTGCCGTCCCCAATCTTGAGCGTTTATAGTTTCATGCCATGACCGTATGTGGTCTGCTATGCTGGCTGGTTGTATGTTGAACACTTAAATCTTTTCCTTTTTTTGTATGTCGTGGCCGTGTGTGGCTATATCTGTTTGCGACCTGTATGTAATATTAACATTTTCTTTTGTACCGCGGTCGTGTGTTGGCCTTTTTGTTGCGGTTTCTTGCTTATCATGTTAAACATGTTTTTAGGTGGATGATGGTGCGTCCGTTTTATAACAAGGATTTTTTTCACGTGTTATAATGCTGCTGTCTTTTCATTATTACTGTTGTACGTTCGTAATAGATAGTCTTGTGACTATTTGTGGGTTATTCTCCCGGTGCTGGGTTTGCAATACCTCTTATACTCCCAAGCTAATTTTGAGGTTGCTCAACCTTTTATTATCCAGGATAATATTATTGTAGAGCGTGGCTCCTTACGTGTGCGTCTTAACAGTTTATATAACTTTGCCAAATAATAACAATTTTAGGACTTTAAAATTTGTGAGGGTAGCTAATTCCCACTTTTTCATTAGTACTCAAAAGATATTACAAAATATAGAGAAATTGAAATACTGCCCTCCGGAGCATCATACGTGCCGGGAGGGTGCTTACACTTCATGTATGTAACATTTTTTAAGATTACAGATGTTCCATGTTCGCGGAAGTTCATTTCCATTGCGTTCCTTAAGCTTGTAAGCTCCCTTTCCTAATGACTCCGTGACTTCATATGGTCCTTCCCAATTAGGTCCAAGTTTACCTCCGTCTTTGGCGTGGCTTGCGTCATTGCTACGGTAGACCATATCTCCCGGCCTAAAGCTTGTGCCGCGAACTTTAGAGTTGTAGTACTTTTCCATTTTAGCTTTGCTTTTTGCCTCTTGAATTGCTACCTGCTCTCCTTTTTCCTCTATGAGGTCCAAATTTATTTCCAAGGCTTCGCCATTCTTTATCAAGTCTACTTTCGCAGTCCGGAGTGTTGGCATGCCTATCTCTGCGGGTATGACTGCTTCCATGCCGTGCCGTAAAGTTAGTGAAAATGGGTGGTTTCTTTTTGTTTGCTTGATTTGATCATTTTTGGCGGTGTGACCTTAGGACCGTGTGAGAGTTTTCTTCTTTTCTCTTTTCTCCACCATCCAGTCCTTTGCATTCTTTCCCATCCAATCGAGCTTTGATTCCTTCCCCCAAACTTCTATTTGCTCTTTCCAAACCCCACATGCCCATTCACCGTTTAACGAAAACCCCCCCCCCCCCCCACCCCACACCCGGTGTTTTCACAGAAGCAAAGCATTGGCAGAGCTAACAATAGTTTTTTCCTCACACTAAGTCCCTTTGAATGATGGGTTTTCCCCCCACCACTCCACACAAAATTTGTTTTCCATTTATCCGACAACAATCTCCCAAGGCAGCCGAAATCTTCCAGACAATGTTGTTCCCATTACAAATTTTTCGCTTTCACTTGTTTTTTTTGCCCCTGATAGTTGCGACACGAGGGCTTCGCTACAAATCCCATTTTGGTAAAGTATTATCCAATGACTTATAATTTAAAAAAATTGACATTATTTACATTTTAGCCTGGACCTTTTCCGGGAAAGGGTCCCCGCTAATGTGGTCGATCCCCTATTTATAAAAATGGCCCCCCACGGGGAAATGTAAAATTGGGGGTTAAGTTCCTGTTTGGCGGATAAGAAGGAAGATTAGGTTTTTAACAAGGATTATTTTGTTTTTTTTTAGTAAACTCCAAGAATATTTTTTTTAAGTCTAATGGAGTAATATAGATGCGGCATTGCTGTGTCAACGTTTTAATATAGGAGAGGTATCAAGCGGAAGAAAAAAAAACGTTTTTTAAAAGCAGAACCATCTAATGTGAAAATAGGTTGGGGAGGTGGAGTTATTTCTTGGGAACGGGGCGATTGGACTTGGCAGTTATTGCATTCCCTTATTAACTTTCGCGCATCTGCGTGCATTGTTGGCCAGTAATATCCTGTCCGGATAGCCTTACCGATCACGGACCTAGGACCAGAGTGCATGCTGCAGGATCCTTCATGTATTTCTCTAAGGACGTAGTTGGCTTGCAGTGGTCTGACACACCGGAGCCATGGTCCCAAGAAATACTTTTTGTATAAAGTTCCATTGATCGCCGCATACCTTGATGCCTTGCGGCGCACTACCCTTGCTTTCTTTTTGTCCTCCGAAAGGATTTCCTTTGTGAGATACTCGCATATAGGTGTCATCCATGTGTATCCGTCCTCCTCTACTACAGCGAGGGCTCTTTCGACCAAGCCATTCGTTTGCGGGTGTTTCACAGAAGCGAAGCATTGGCGGATACATAGTTTCTCACACCAGTCTTTGAATGGGTTTTCACAAAACTGTTTTCCATTATCCGACACAATCTCCCCAGGCAGGCCGAATCTGCAGACAATGTTGTCCCATACAAATTTCTTCACTTGTTTGCCCGTGATAGTTGCGACAGGCTTCGCCTCAATCTATTTGGTAAAGTAATCAATGGCCATAATTAAAAAATTGACTTTGCCTGGACCTTCCGGGAAGGGTCCGGCTATGTCGATCCCCCACTTATAAAATAGCCACGGGGATGTGATAAGGGTTAAGTTCTGTTGTGGATTTCTTGGGACGGGGCCGATGGGGAGCTTGCAGTTGTTGCATTCCCTATTAACTTTCAGCGCTATCTGAGCCGTGCAGTTGTGCCAGTTAATATCCTGTCCGGATAGCCTTACCGATCACGGACCTAGGACCAGAGTGCATGCTGCAGGATCCTTCATGTATTTCTCTAAGGACGTAGTTGGCTTGCAGTGGTCTGACACACCGGAGCCATGGTCCCAAGAAATACTTTTTGTATAAAGTTCCATTGATCGCCGCATACCTTGATGCCTTGCGGCGCACTACCCTTGCTTTCTTTTTGTCCTCCGAAAGGATTTCCTTTGTGAGATACTCGCATATAGGTGTCATCCATGTGTATCCGTCCTCCTCTACTACAGCGAGGACCTCCTTCTCATTTATGGACTTCTCCTTTAGTTCCTCCACAAGTACTTCCTTACTAAGATGCGCGAAGCTTGTAGATGCAATATTGCTTAGGGCGTCCGCCTTCTTGTTCTCACTCTGCGGTACTTGCTTGATGGAAAATTCCTTAAAGTTGCTTGCGAGGGTTTTTACCTTTTCCAAGTATTGAACCATTCCTAACTCTTTTACGACATAGGAGCCATTGACCTGGTTGGCTACAAGCCGTGAGTCCATGTTTGTTTGAAGGTTTTTTACACCCATTTGCTTTGCGATCCAGAGACCGGCTAGTAATGCTTCGTATTCAGCTTCATTGTTGGTGGCTTCAAACCTAAACCTCATGGCATACGTGAATTCAACCCCTTATGGGTTGGTTAGTATCAGCCCGGCTCTAGAACCGTCTACACAAGATGATCCGTCCGTAAACAGAGTCCAGGTTCCGTAGTCATTTCAGGTTCAGCATGTAGCTCATCCGAGGACGCTTCCTCTGGTCGTTCCACAATAAAATCCGCCAATATTTGTCCCTTAACCGATGTCTTTGGCCTGTATTGGATGTCGTATCCTTCTAGCTTAAACTTCCACTTTAGCATCCTCCCACTGATTTTTGAGTTTGACAACAATTGCTTTATCGGCTGATCTGTGATTACAACTACTGTATGTACTTGGAAGTATCTTTTCAACCGTCTGCTTGCGCTGAGCAAGGCTAACACTAATTTTTCCATGGGGGTGTAGTTGATCTCCGGCCCTCGTAGGGTGCGGCTCACAAAGTACACCTGCATTAGCTTGTCTCCCCTTTCGGTCATTAAGACTGCGCTGATAGCTTCCTGGCCGCAACCAAGTACATGATTAGCTCCTCTTTTTTCCTTTGGTGCGGTCAGCATTGGGAGTTCTGCGATTAGTTTCTTCATTTGTTTGAAGGCTACGTCGGCTTCCTAAGTCCATTGGAAGTCACCCTTATTTGTGCATTTCTTCAAGGTTTTGAAGAAAGGCAGTGATTTTTCAGCTGACTTTGACAGAAATCCTGTTCAATCAAACATGCTTAGCTTCCCATATCAGCTCTTGCACAACCCTTAAGGCAGTCTTCGAGATGGTAAGCTAAGAGACTGTGTTCCTGCCTTAATCTGGACAATCTTTCAGTCCATCGGAGTATTACCACCTTGTAGCCCAAAACTAACCCCTCTTGCATTCCAAAGGTGCATTTTTTCAGGTTTAGCTTCATGTTTATTTGCCGGAGAGTTTTGAATGTTTCTGCTATGTCTCGGATGATTTCTTCTTCAGTACGGCTTTTTATGACCAAGTCATCGACATACACTTCTAGGTTGCGTCCGATCTGTTTTTGGAAAGCCCTATCTACCAAACGTTGATAAGTTTGCAACCACATTCAATAGGCCAAGACGAACATTTTTTAGAACAGAATTATATTATAATTTTGTATTTTTATCAGATAACGGTGTCCTTGACTCATGATGAATGTTGTTTTCTCTTCATCCTCCTTAGCCATTTTAATCTGGTGGTACCCCTTGTATGCGTCCAGGAATCATTTGAAGGGGTATCCGCAGAGGGACTCTACTTTCCAATCTATCTCCGGCAGCGGATAACCATCCTGAAGACATGCCTTATTTAGATCTTTGAAATCCACACACATTTGCCAGCTCCTATCATGTTTCTTGACCATGACCGGGTTAGATAGCCAGCTGTGATAATGCACTTCTTTTATAGTTCCAGCATCTACTAATTTTTCTACTTCTTCTTGGATTGCTTTATTCCTTTCCGGCGCTTGCCCTCTCTTCATTTTGTCTATAGGGTAGGCATCCTTCTCGGTATGTTTTAGTAGGCGGTGCTCCACTATGATGCGCGGGATCCCCTGTCATGTCAGCGTTTCCAAGGCGAAAACATCCAAAATTTTTAGGTCTGAGCAAGAGCAACATAGTTTCATTGCGTTCCCTTTTCTGATAGTAGATCCTAAGCTAACGATTGCACCGGGTCCTCTAGATGAATGCATACTTGTTATCTTTCCATCCAACACTTAACTGGTTACGGGGTTTGTGTGCTAGGTCTGGAATATCAAAAAACATTCCATTGGGATGATTTTGCTGCTTCGTACGTCACTAGCTTCCCCCTTCGACTGGAATTTTAGCATCCGTGTGCGTGGATGTACCCACGAATTTTTCTTATATACCGACTGCCTGCCTATTATTCTATTGTGTTTGGGATGGTGACCTGATAACTCAGAAGTTCAACCAAAGCGTAAGTGGAATGTTCTTCGTCACCTATTTTTACCTATTAAAGGATATCTGGACCTAGAGCCAAATGGTTTCTTTCTCCACTGAATCCGATGAGGCGTGTGGTAGCCGGGACCATCTGGCTTCTTATTTCCGGCCGGAGCCTGTTGAAGCAATGTTCATACAGAATCTCTGAGGATGCTTCACCGTCCACGTATATCCGGTGCACGAAGTGTACTCCTATTTTGGCTTCGATGATCATTGGTCCTTCCGTTCCGTCCTCGTCTCCTAAAGGTGGAAAAGAGATTACTGTCTCCGGAGAGAAGCTCTGGGTAACCCTTTGTTTAGCTACCTTCTCCCATGGCTGGACCATCAGGATAGCTAGGGGCTTTTCCTTTTCGGTTGTTTCCCCTTTCTTTGGCGCCTTTAGCTTGTCATTTGTTGCGGGTGTCGTAGGGGACCCTCTCGCAAGAAGTTTTACAACTCCCTAGGCAGTGCACCTAATCGTTGTAGTGTAGTATGGGCAAGACTCGGGGTAGCTTATCGTTTACTCGGGGAATAGGTTGGGAAGGCTTGATCATGGTCTAACAGAATTCTAAGGGTTGAAGGAAGATTCTTTTTGTATTTTTGTATTTTATGAAAGCAGGTAAAATCATATGTTGGAGAGAGTGGTTTGGTTTTAGCTAATTAAACTAAATAATAATCTAAACTAAAAAGTGATAAAAATGGGATAAAAGATTGTGCCCTATTTAATCAGTATTCCTCCCTAATTGCTATCCCTAACGTTGTTTGCCCTGTCACGCTATGTGAGGATTGAGTATGTATTATCCTAAAGTAATGGACAAATTCCACCAAAACGCCGTATAACGCATACGCTCTGGGGCAACGCACAAGTATGGTAGTAATGAAGGACTATTACAAAGGCCCCCAAATACAATATTGAATCATGTGAACTAACCCTAAGAGTGATCAACCATATTAGGGGTGTAATTGTAAATGAAGACTGTTACCCGTGGTATCCTTTCTAACATAATCATGTTTTCCTAACATGTCGAACATCAATTATAGACAGAAATGATTGGTTTTTTTCTAAAGCCTAACAGCAACATCATCACAAGAAGCAACATCATTACGAACTACATTCTATTGTTTCATACACAATCATAAATAAACACAATAATAGTTTAGATGCCTAGCATGTTAATAAAAAGCAAGAACAATCAAATCAGTACAACACATAGACAAATTTATAAAAAGTAATTCTTTAAAACCTTACTTGATTAAAACATGAATTGAAAGAAGTACAATAGGGTTTTTAAGCCTTAAAATCATCTCCTACAGCTGCTAAACAAACTAGGGTTCGTACCCTCTTTTTATTATAACGTTACACACTCAAAACCCTAAATTCGGATTTGTATATATAAGAAAATCGATGGACGGCGTCGCGTTTTAGTCGTGACGCCGTCGTAAAATGAATCTTCTAGATTTGCGTTTGAGTCGGTGCGGGCTGACGCCGTCTTAAAAATTGTGACGCCGTCACTTGATGAGTTGTGACGGCGTCGTGTATGGCTTGTGACGCCGTCTCCAGGCTCTGTGAGCACAAATCTTCAAGAGTCTTGGTGTTGGTTCGTAATCTCGTTTGTTTCTTCTCCAAATGAGCCCAAGTCACGTGTAATCCATCCAAATGCCTTCCAAATGAGAAATACCAGAAAAGGAACGATTAAGTACCTATTTTGGGCATAAACACATGATTTTGAGGGTTAAACGACCCCGAAATAGTGTATAAAATAACACCTCATCAAATACCCCTACACTTGGGATTTGCTTGTCCTCAAGCAAATGGGCTTTTCTACCTAGACAATAACAATATGAGGGGTCATTTTACCTACTCTTTAAAAAATATTCTACAATACAACCTTCTAGACCTCGTAATTAAAAGCACGGAAAATACATACTAGCACCTCACATAAGTGTTTGGGATTCTCTCTTTCACTCGGGTGTATAATGAATTATAACATATGGGGGAAACGGAAAATCACACTCATTACCTGTCATAGCATATAAATTACCATAGGCTTGGTAAAGGATCAAACCTCCACCGCTAGGTGCAAGTATTAATCATTACTATCTAAGAGGTCTTTTAAAGGGTTGTGGGGTGTAGGTGTAAGATAACATATAATGGAAATAGAAACGAAAACAGATGGGATACATTTGGGTGGTGACTTTGGGTGAATTTGGGGTGGAAGGGTTAGCTAATTACTTACACGAATACACGCTGGTTTGGTTGCTAAGCCAAGACTCGAACGAAGATATACAAACTCTACACAACTCTACATCAATCTCTTTCTTTTTCTTTTCTCATTTTTTTTAATAACATAATACAACATGGGGGTTTATAACACGTACCACTACACTTGAGCTTTTACATGCTTGATATTTACAATCTAACTATTGACCCGATTTAAGGTGGATCAAAATAACATGGAGATCATTTGACAAACATATGGGGGTATTGACTTAACTTTTCTTCCCCATTCTTCCGTGAAATAAATACTACCATGAATCCCAATCGTCCCAAAACTGTATTTACAAGGATAAGGACTTAGCAACCGTGTACTCAATGATTAACTTGGGTTAAAACACAACAATGTACTAAAAGTGAGTACATAGAAGGTAGGCTAAGGCTTTTTGGGTGTAACAATTGGTTTTACGGGTGACAATGCTCTTCATTAATAGTCCGGATTGACCAGAAAATTACGAGAACCGTGAAAAAGGATAGGCTCGGAGGGTTGTACTAGGGGTATCCTGCACTAAAGGTGAGTGCATGGAAAGGGTGTGGGATAGTTATATGATCGGTGTGATCATCATAACAATTACTGTGACCATCATAACAATTACAGGTTTAAAACATGGGTTAATCCTAATGCCTCTTATCAAGCAAATCCTAATATTTACTATGCGGTCTCGGGATGCATCACAAAAACAAGTTCTAGAATTTAATATGCGCTCGGTACACTCATATGAATTTTACTAACACTAGACATTCCAAAAAAGGCGACGAAGACCACACGTACACATCCGTAACGACGGAATAGACACATGTGACTGCTCACTCCTTAACTCGAACCGGGTAAAGATAAAATCATCTTGGGTTATCTACCATAGGTACCCGAATTCCTAAAGATCTAAGGGCGAACCTCACATTTTTGGGGTAGAATTTTAAGGGTTATTGTGCTAGTCATATAAATTCTTATCCATGGGACGCTAGTAATACTCGGTTTTCGTTGGTATGTGTCTTAAAAAAAATTAAATTTTGGTAAAAATCACCCTTTCATGCTAAAAATAACCCTACGAAAGCAAATCTATTTTTCCTAGATAATATATGATAAAAGAAAATTTTGAAAAAAAGATTTATATTTTTTTGACTTTTTAATAATTTGTTATGAATTAAAAACGATTTTAAAAAAATTAAATGATAAAAAATACTAAACGTTTTATAAAAATTCTGAAAAAATTACAGAAAGTAGCTAGAACAAAGCTTAACCTAAGAAAAATAAGCTGGAAGAAACAGCTTATCAAATAAGCTGTTGAATAAGCAAAACAGGTTGTTGGGCTAGTTGGGCTAAAACGTGTATATATTAATTGTTTGTGCAAGAGCTCACGGATGAGCTAATGAAGCAAAGTGGTTAGTGTGTGGGTCGTTAAGTGTGTATGTGTGCAAAGGGGGAGGTCCAGGGTTCGAATCCCTTGGCCTCTCCTTTTTGGTATTTTTTTTAAAACTTACACAACTAAGAAAAATAAGCAAATTTATAAAAAGGAAACTTTTTGTAACTTACAAATAAGCAGAAAAATAAGCTGAAAAGATAGGCAGATTATACTTTTTTTTACACTAAGGACCTAAGAAAGCTTAAACTAGCAAGGCTTAAGGGCAAAATAAGTAATGGAAAATAGGAAATAAGCAAAGACAGATGGCTACCCTAACCTAATAAGATATTATGAACAAAGATAAGCACACGGAGCACAGACAAATAGTAAGATAAGCTCAAATAGCTAAGGGGCAAAACTGCAGGCCCAAACCGTAGCTTGGGTCACTTTTTGGCTTATTTATAAGCCACTCTTTAAGGGGGTCCTAAGGCTATGGGGGCTGTAATGAGCTTGAAAGCCTATCCAAAAGGCTTTCAAATAAGCAAAAGTTATAAACAAATTAAAAACACAAATAAGCAAGAAAAATGGCTTGGGGAAATTGGTTGTCACACAATGCATATGTGTTGATTTAGCTTTTTTTAGGAAAATGATTGCTAAGTGCAGACCTAGAATTAAGACCAAAAATCTAACTTCAATTGGAAAATGAGTAATAACTTATGGAGTATGGCTCACTAAAGAGCTATATGCACAAATTTTCAAAGCTAAGATCTATTTTTACTAACTAAATGATCTATAATGAAAATAGCTTTTGAGCTAAAAATTTGACTAAAAGAAAGAGTTGACAGTTTAAGTAAAACCAAAGCTAACCAAATGGGACTACTTCTACTACATTGAACACAAAGAAAAGACACAAAAATAAGGCACAAAAGACTGTTTTAGATTCTTAATCAAATAAGCCCCATTGAAACTGTTTTTTATGAAACATAGTTTATAAAGCTTATAGAAAAACCTTAAAGAAATTCTTAAAACACTTGAAAACTATTAAAAAAGGTTAAAATCAACTAAGAGTGCTTGTGCAAGTTCATTCAAAAGACCCCAATGTTTTTCAAAACCTGTTTGACCACTTTTATCCCTTGACCACAAACACCCTTTAATGATAAAATTCAAATTCAAGCTGATATTTTAAAGGATTTTAAGGCTAGGCTTTGGAAAGACCAGATAACACAGCAAACAATGTTTGAGCAAAATAAGCTAATAGCTTACAATAATAAGCACTAAATAAAGCAATAGGACAGTAAAAGTTAAAAGTTATACTTGTCAGTTTTGGAAAAAAAACACAATCATAAGACATAAAGCATTAAAAATAAGCATATATAAGCATAAACTAACATTGAATAAGCATAAAAAAGCTTAAATAAGAGGAAAAATAAGGCTAATGAACAGTATCTTAAGCAAATAATTAAAAATTAGGAAACTTTACAAAGTCCCAAATATTATGGAAAATGCAAATAAACTTTCAAAAACTTAATTCCCTTTCCTATGTGCTTACCACAAGCTCTAAACCAATGGCCTTCCAGTATTCACCATGCTCCTTTGATTTCATCTTTTTTTTTATATTTTTGTGATTTTTTGACAGAAAATGAAATAAGCTTTATATAAGCTTCTAATAACTCAAAAGCTTATAAAAAGGCTTATATAACAATATTTAAAGACAATTTAACTTAAATGACAAGTATTTAAAGAAGAACTTTTAAAAATGCAAGTAATGTAAATGACAATAATTTAAAGACAAGTATTTAAAAGACAAGAAATTAAATGAGAGAAAATGTAAATTGCAATATATTAAAGATTGGTACAAATTAAGGTTTACAAGCTTTTGCCTTCTAAACACAAAAATTTGACAAAATGAAAATGAGCTACATAAGGCTATATTTATACTAAAACCTGAATGTCTTGAGGTCTTCATAGCAGTGCTTGTTGTGTTTTCTTTGTGAGTATAAAGCCCAAAGTATCATCTCAGCCATCCTTTTTTGCTTGGTGCCCAATCAAAATCATCTTGACCCTTCTTTTCTTTGGCCAATGTTTGGTTTTAGGATTGCCAAGCTGGATATGGCAGCTAGTAAGGTGGGGTGAGGATGTTTCAGAGTTTTCTTGTAGGGTAAAGGACAAGGAAGATGATGAATAGTGTTAATGGGGTTTTGGCGGGTTGTTCTGTTTTGAGTTGGGGCAGGGTAAGGTTTTGGGGAGTTGTCATAAATGGCCCCTTAATGCGTATCTTTCCATTACACCGAAAGTCCTTTGTTGTGTATTAAAGGTTTTGAGTCTAGGCAAGTTTGGTCCCTCGGGGTTATAAGTAGGTTTGCATATTAAGTCCTTGTGGCTAACGAGGGTTGACTGTCAAGGGTTTTGGGTTAACGGGGTGTTAATGGGTTTAAGGGTCTGGGCTTTGTGATGGCAGTTTGGGCCTGGCTTATATTAAAAAGGGAATTTTGGGTCTTATTAAGACTTTGGGCTTATTTGTCTTCATATTAACCCTTAATGGGCTGCCCGGCCCATTAGATGGGTAAGGGTGGCCCATTAAGAATTTTTTCGGTTATGGATTCGGGTTTGACTTTGACTTTTGTGGGGTTGGCTTTGACTTTGACTTTGTTGACTTTGGCTTCGATTTGACTTTGTCTTTTCACGCTCTTCCATTCCGTGCTCGGTTTTGTCATTTTTGGCTTCGTTTTTCGTCCTTTTCTCGGATATCCGTTTCCTGCACAATATAGATGAAAACATACAAATACAATGTATTTTTTGGGTACGTTTTGGTCATTTAATGTCCGGTTCTTATAATAGAAAGGTATGTGTAATTAAACACATACCAAATCCACCATATAAATTTATTGCCGTGTCCTCACGTATGCCATATAGTACACTTAAGAAAACTAAGAATCTCGATCCCCATCGTAATAACCTCAAAAAGTACTAAAGTGTTCATAAAGAGGGGAAATAAGATCAAAGCTCGGCAAGCCTGTTTTTACCAATTTTTTATATTTATACTAACTACCACTAATATTTTTGTATTTTTTTTTCTCATTATTATTCAACTAACTAACACGATTGACTTTTGTTATTAACTTTTGGGATCATAGAACAAGAAGCGCCTATAGAATAGTCTATAGATGTCCAAAAAGGATAAATTCATCATCCCCGATTCTTCACTTATCCAACTATGCTTAAAACGAAATCACTATTAAATATAAGCTAAGATGCTAACACTACTCATATTTGTAGCTTGTAAACTTTTCACTCCCGACACTTATTATAATTACGTGAATGTGCTATTTCGAATTTCAACCATGGATCAACGTTTTGCAAAAATTCTATGCTTCACGTTTACACCGATAATAAGAAATATTGAGTTTGAAGGGCGAGATCATCCTCATTTTGTGCGACTTTAGTCTCGGAACTTACCAACTCATCGGCTAAGTGAAGGGCTTTTGACACTCTCGGTGACTAGTATCGGGACTCACGGACCTTCGGTTTAAAAAATAATCTCTTAGGTTTTCGTTTTTTACATATCTTTTTTAATGTAATCATGAACTAGTCTAAGTTCAAAAGGCATACTTAATTTAAGAAAAAAGGATTTTCCATTATTTATTTATTGCACTTACCATAACATGATGCAATTGTAATCTCGACTTTTTTTGAAGGCTGCAACATCGGTTTGTGAGCCGGCTAGTGCACAAAACTTTTATCGGTTTGGATTATATTTATTTATTATCATAATGGGCTTTTTTAGAGACTAACCACCAGCGGTTGTGAGCGGCCAAGAGGTAGTAAACTTTTATAGCCCACAGTTTATATAATTTGCATTATTCATCATTCATTTTTTTTCATTTTTCATTTTTTAACTTATTCATTATCACTTTATTTCTGAGATATATAGAAATAGGACTTCTTTTTGAAAAATTTTATGTTTAAATTTGAACTAAGGACTAAAATTATGTATCGAATACTTTTTGACTTCAAAAATTGTTTGTTGACTTTAAGTTTATTTTCAATAGATAGCACGTATTTATTAGTAGGTTAATATGAGCTTATGGGAGAAAAAGCAACAAATTACACATATGAGCTTGTAAGATTTCCAAATAATCCTTGTTTAGCATCCGACTCATAATTAACTTTATCACTTTTCGTTCTTTACAACGTTTCGCGAACGCTTAGTCTAAAAGTTAAGGAACAAGCTAAAGCTCAACCACGCTCGATCGAGGTCAAAATTGTATTCTTTTCTACCAGCGGGGGAGAATGTCAAAATTGTGACAAAACAACTTGTTTTATTTTTGAAATTTGTTTAAAATTTTTAAAATTTTTGGTTTTTTGGTGGTAAAAAAGGGATTTGGCTAAAACACGGTGTGCAGGCACAATCAAATCGAAGATCCCCCCATACTAGAATTAAACATTGTCCTCAATGTTTTACGAAGGGCTTCTACGCAAATCCTAAGCCGTTTATTAAGTATGCTTAAAGATAAACGTTAGTCGATAAGATTAGGATATCGGATTCCCTAAATGAAGCTGGGATTTGAAGCTCGAGTGAACGAAGGACAAAACCGCGAGCACGAGAGACTTCAAAAATCCTGGAATTCCTGGAATATCAAAAACACAAAACACTAAAACTGATAATGGAAATAGGCGAAAAAAGGGGTGGGGGCCCCCTCAACAAAAAAAACACTTATTAATTACTACTACTACTTAATTAATAACTAGGATAAGCATGGGTTGCCACCCACGAAGCGCTTGTTTAAGGTCACTTAGCTTGACCCGATCCCCCCATACTTGAACTTGTCAAGAGGGATAAAAATGGAGACACGGGACATCCAAAATACGGATGTCCTCTTCATAGGAGCAAGGAAAAATCTCCATCAGGTTTTCAAAAATATTAGTGACTTTGAAAGCTTTAGAATCCCAATGAGATAGTTCCGGGAGAAGATAAGAATGAACTCCTTTAAAAGTTAGAATCCCGGGGTTGAAAACTTTTTCCTCATTTTTGGATGAAAACGAGAGTAAAATTCCTAGCCCGGGAACTTCTTTTTGCAACGGAAGTTCATGATAAGGAGGATCAAGAATTAAAGAAGCATAAGTGGACTTCTTTACATTCTTATCCGGTGTTGCACAATTGGTGACTTTAAGAAGGTTCTCATGAATGAGTATACCCGGATTAAATACCTTGTCCTCGTTATTGGCTGAAGGCAAAGCATCAACCTCGAAAAAATCCTCATAGAAAACCGAGTTACACTCGAGGGAAGGAAGGAAATCACTTGATCTAGGGGGATCAAGTTCATTAAGTTCATCAATCAAGAGTTTGGACTCTTTAATTTTGTCTTCCTTGAAGTCAAATGGATCATCATAAGTTTTATCATTAACGGTTTCAAGATCAAAGAGATTATCATCATAATCATCCTATAATGGTGGGGATGAATAATCAAGATCATCATCAACATCATCATATAATGGTGGAGATGAATAATCAAGAGTATGTTCATCAGTGAACATCTCGAGAATGGTATTAACAAGATCGTTATCGAGAGAATAGTTTGCTATTGGAGATTAGTAAGCAAAACATTTTCACTTTCTTTAATAACGTCTTCCGGAGTCATATCATCATTTCCCGATGGAAATGATTCAATAAGAGCGAGTTTATCGGCGAACTCCTCGGGTAAAAGGTCGACAGGATCATCATTTCCCAATGGAAACGAGTCACTAGCAAGATAAGCTTCAAATTCTTCCCAAATTAATTCACTTTCTTCTAAGGAGATAAGTGTGGGAGAAGAAGAAGTGGTACTGCCACTTAATGGATTGATAACTTCCGGTGAAGTTAAATCAATATGAGAAGAAAAAGTGGGATTGCTCTTTTGGACTTGTTTGAAAACAAATCTTCAGATATTCCTTCATTAGAGTATTGTAGATGTCATCATGTTGTTGGATTCTCTTTGAGGTTCGTTTGAATACTTGATGTGTCATGTCTCATATTTTAGTTTTTATCTTTTATCACCGTCACAGAGAATCATTTCTTCTTCGTAAACGTCAATTAAAGCACGAGCGGTCCGTAAGAATGGTCTTCCCAAGATTAGGGGGACACGAAGATCGCTTTCATAATCAACGATGACGAAATTGACGGGAAACGACCCGGGTAGATTTTTAAAGGATTTAGTTTTGGATAAAAATGAATCTTTCTAAAAGCTCTCGGAATACTTTAGCCTTATTATATATATATTTATTATATATTTATATAATTTAAAGGGTGAAAACTACTAAATCAATTTTTGGCGCCGTTGCCGGGGAGGTGTGCGATTTTCGTGTTTTCGTTTGAAGATTAGTGTTGAATTTGTGAATATTTTTATAAAAAAAAACCCAAAAATATTTTTCACTTTCTTTTATTAATATTAGTATAAGTAAAAATCAAGAAAAAAAACCAAAAACATAAAAACATTTTCCTTAATTACCAATAAAATATACCAAGTTGGTAAACGAACACCAACAAATAATACTTTCAATTGAAGTATTATCCATTAATAAGTTCCCAAACCAAAGAATTAAAAAACTTGCCTTTTGTGTCACTAGCGACGTACGACTCACCTTTAAAAGTTAATTCTTTTAGTGGAGTTTCCGTGAAGATTGTTGTTATTAGGTTTAAGTTTTGTCTCTCGTTTGTCCGTAAAAATAAATTGTTAATATATTGTTGAAAAACCAAAAAAATTTGAAAAGTATAGTGGTAAGTATTCCCGCCTGTCACGCGGGTGACCCGGGTTCGATCCCCGGCAACGGCGCCAAAATGATAACCACTAAAACTAACCTTTTGTATATATAGATATATATAAGGAAAATTTCAATAAATATATTTCAATTGTAATATAGGATACGTAAGAATTCCAAGAGAAACAAATCGATTCCTTTTATCCAAAGGAAGATTAAAAAATCCTCCGAGTCGTTTCCCGACGAGGCGTGAATTGAAATTCGTGAAAACGTTTGTGATCGCGTGTTTGAATGGTTAACAATTTTTTTGGATTGGATTCCTATTTCTAATAATAATAAGCAAATAAAATCAAATTAAACCTAAAAGCAAAAGCAATAAATGCCAAAATCTAAAAACAAGACGAAAACGTAAAAAACGCGAGTTTAAAAAAAACTAAATTATCGAAATTTAAACCTAAAATGATTTTTAAAATTTAACTAGTCCTAAATAACTAAATTAAAAGAAATATTAAAGAAAATCCTAAAACAAAAACGTTTAAAATTGAAAAACGAAGAAAACGAGAACGGGGTTCGAAACCCGTTCTTTAAAAATGAAATTTTGCAAAAATAACCCTACGAAAGATTTTCTATTTTTCCTAGATGCAAATTGGTAAAATAAAATTTTCTAAAAAAGAAATATATTTTTTTGATTTTTATTTAATTTATTATGATTAAAAAACAGATTTAAAGAAAATAAATGATAAAAAATAGA
>BQNB010081154.1:12326-29712 GCA_026074375.1 Tanacetum coccineum
AGTAGCTTTCTCGTAGTCTATCTTTTCTTTGTGTTATTTTTCATAATCTATTCTCGTCAACCACCATGGGAGACGCAAATCCTATCTATACTCATAGAGATTACTCCAAACCTAGCCATGAGGGCTACAAGAATACCATTGAGCTCCCCGTAGGGAACAACGTGGTACCTTTTCAATCTGACACCATCCGGTTGGTGCAAAACGGATGCTCATTCCACGAACTTCGGTCCGAGGATCCAAACCAACACCATAAGGATTTCTTAAAACTTGTGGAATCACTTGACCTTGACAGTGAAAACAGAGAAAGAATGTGCCTGCGTTTAATTCAATTTTCCCTTCATGATCAAGCTAGCAACTGGCTTGAACGTCTTCCAGCAGGATCCATCACCACATGGGAGGATCTTACTACTCATTTCTTTGCTCAATTCTTTCCACTAGGAAGGACTACAAAACTTCGCAACGACATCCTGATGTTCCAACAACATCAAGGAGAATCTCTCTCAGAAGCATGGACTCGTTTCAAGGACTTACTCTAAAAAGTCCCTCATCATGGCATCGATCGTTGGCTTCAAATCTAGATTTTTTTCGATCATGTCTCATTTCATCTTAAGTGCCAGATTGACCGCGCCGCTGGCGGAAAAATCCACAAAAAGAACCCTGACGAATCTTGGGAAATCATTGAGAACCTTGCCCTCTACGACCATGAGGGTTGGAATGACGCTAAAGAATTCGTCAAACCGGTTAAGGCTATTTCTACACCTCAACCCACCTCAAAAATTCCTGACCGAAGACTTCTTGAGCTCGAAGACTAGATTAATTTCTTCCTAAAGGGATCGCGACCGACGCCCAGACCGAGCTCAACACACGTCCCTCAAGCTTATGCCAAAGCAGTCTACTCAAACCCTCGCCCGTGAAACCAGAATGAACCACCAAAGCAGAGCCCCTTCACTTTTGACGAACGTACCGGCCCAATCCTTTAGCCTTAGGCGTTAGGAACTACTTTTGAAGCTCGAGTACGGGACTACATGGCAGCACACACCAAAAGGATGGAAAGATTTGAGAATGCCATTTTCAAACAGTGAGAGGAGATAAATGATAGGATGGCAGAAATGTTCAGGCTTCTTAAGGAACTCACAACCTGTAGGGCTCCTGAAAAAGTGCTAATCAGAGAAGAGGCCAAATCCCCCGTCACCAAAAACGTAAATTCTATCTCTCTCGCCAGAGGGAAGGAAGAGAGGAACAACGACAATGATGTAGCAACCGGTGACGACATTGAAAACCTACCAGAATAGAAATGAGAATGCCAGTAAAGGAAGCTGAGAAGGAGAATGAAGCTCAAAATGGGATCAAAAACGAACAAATCAGAAAAGCTGGAAAAGAAGAGATGACTGAGGCACCTAGCTCTCAGCCCGTAGAATATTACCTGAAGCATAGGATCAATAAGAGGCTAATAAAGGGACTTGTTGATAATCATAGGTTCAATGAATCCCTATCAGGGGCCCGAGTTAGAAAAATAAAAAGGAGGGACTTATAATTTATTACCTAGGGGGTTTTTTTATGAAGCAATCCTTAGAAAAAGATAATAAGGAAGGAGACATCTGAAGGAAACTTCGAAATAACCCTATAAACATAGGGGCCTGAAGCACATGAACGCCCTGATTTTTACCAAGGTCGACGTGTTACACCCCCATGTTTTTGAGAAATAAGCAGGCCTAGGAAGGCTAATCTGGGGTATTAACTATCATGAATCACCGTACCACAATCATAAAAAAATAACTCAAAGAGACGCTTTTAAAAAGATACTTATAAGTCATTTAAAATCAGATGTTTACAAAGGCAGTGTCCTAAAATCTAGAAACATAAAAATGTGAATGATAACAAGTTTTAGGCCATCTTCAGAGTCCTGCCACCTTCCATCCATAAGTTCTCAATAACCTGGGATTAACATGCATAAAAAGGGCACCGACAAGGTTGGAGTGAAATATATACGTCTTAAATATAATAGTTGAATACAAGTTACAAAAAAGGAATTAGTTTGCATTACAAGGACTAATCTCCATGGAGAACATAATTATAGCATTTAAGCTTATGACACCATACGTTAACAGGAAAATCACCGTGAGTGACATTAGATTTGAGAACAGATGTCCCCTAGTGGAACGGTAACTTGCCAAGGTTACCCATAGGTCAAATATAGTGTGCGTTTAGCTACCCCCTAATAAATGGTAAACAACGGGAGCCTTCACCTCCCCAATAGTATCACTATTCACAATACCTAACATTTGCGCTCACTCGTAAGCAATTAATGGTTCATGATATGGAAATAATGGCACTGGAAGCTACTTAGGCAATAATATATCTAGATAGCATACATATCTGGATAGCATACATTTAGAAAACACTTGTATTCATGGTTTAAGCATGTATCCCCCTCATGGGTTTATAAAATATAAGAGATTTAAAAGTGAGGCTATAAACTCACCTTATCAGGGGAATCTGATTAATGGCAAAAGTATATCAAATGAAATGCGTCTGTATGGTAACACGATGTTATCTACTTGAACGTGGAAATTCAGTATATCAATTGAAAGAAAGCAGCTTCGTCACGTAACCTGGGATAATATGTCGAGTCTTAGTTTGATTATCAAATCTTCATAATGTTTTATCATGTTTGATTGATTAATTTATGGATATAGTGTATCACTGTTCGGGCAATCATAATCCAGAGGCCACGCAGTATTGTTTGAGGAGTCAGGGCACTTTAAATCGTAAACCCAGCAAACTCGTCAGAACAAATACCCAAATGGAACCCCTCACATGAATTTCCCTAGTATCGTGATACGATATGATTTTAATGTTTCTTCAAAAGTTAGTTGATGATAAATTACGTTTAATATAAAACGTATTTAATTTAAAATGCGTCGATCGTTAATTAATAACGATTAATGTGTCGGGTTTCAATAAAAACAAGTTTAATAACTTTTATTTATATTTTTATAATTTATATAAAAATATATTATTTTATATTTTTAAGAATATTAAATTTACAATATAAACCCTTGATTTATAAATATTTACAAAACTAGTCCTTTTAGTATTTATCAAATAATCCCTTGACTTTATAACTTGGCAAAACTTACCCTTGAAGTTATAACTTTATTAAAATGACATTTTCAGCCCTTGTACTTGATAATTTCAAAAAGTTACAATATATACCCCTATGCATGGAAATTATTACAAAATTAGTCCTAATTTGCATGCAAGCTATTTTTAACATTCCAAAAGATATTTGCAGGTTATAGCTTATTAATATAAGCTAAAATAAGATGTTTTATCGTAACGAAAGTTTATAATAACGATTCGTTAAGCTAGAAATAAAAACGGGTCGTTTTAGGGTTTAATAATGAAAACGCGTAGGTTTTTAATTCAAATCTTATCAAGACTTAATAAAGTGATTATAATATTATTAGTTAAGCTTATTAGAATAGCTTATAACTTCAGTTTACCATTTTAGCTTATAGATTTAAGAAAAACACGAAATTGGGGTTTCGTGGGTTCGTTTTGGATCAAAACCTTATAACGAGTTGATTTTGAGTTCTATAATTTTAACAAGAGTATATTTAGGACATTATAAGAATTATAGAACAGTAGGAGAGCTTGAAGAACCTGGGTTTGAGCTTAATGGTTCAAAAATGGGTTGAAATGGGTTGTTTCTCTCCGTACGCCTAGAATAAAAGCCTCGGGGCTTCAAGACTTTGTTTCTTCACTTCACTTCTGCTCTTAGGACCTCTTAGGACTTCCTAGATCAGTTCTTGGACGCCATTGATGAGTTAGAAAGAAAATGAGATGGTATGAGTTGAATGGAGGTATGCGTCCCCCTTTTTATACTCGAATAGGACTTGGAGGCCAAGGAGACTTAGTGCCAAAGCTTAGGATATGTGTGGCAGCTAGGAGATGATATGGAGGGTCTATAGGATGAGTTAGCAAAGCTAGGATTAGCTAGGAAGGTGTTGGTTTGATCTTGTGGTGCCACAGATAACTTGGAGCCAAAAGGAGTGATGTGGAGCCTTGGTGACCAAGTTAGGAGCTTAGAGGTGCTTGTAAGCTGCTTCTAAAGGAAGTAGGAGTGTCATGGAGGTGGGTGCTTGCTTGGTTAAATGTTAAAATGGGTAGAAACTTAAGAAAAAGGTGTACGGGTTCAAAATGGATCGGGTTAGGGTTTTCTAGTTCATATTTCATGTACATTGGTGTTATAAGGATGAAATATGAAATGTGATGTTATATATTAGTGTTTAATAACTTACTTTGATTAATGGTTTAATGTAAAAATGGGTAAAAAGAATGAAACGGGTCACGGTTTCATTTAGGGTTCGATTTAGGGTTTAGGGTTTATAATTCGTGTAATTCATGAAATAAGAAGGTAAATGGAATGAAAATGTAGAGCATTTAATGCATTGATTGCTTGTAACTTGTACTTAATGGGTTGTATAGAATTCATTAGGAAAATGAAGGTAAAACGGCTATTTTGGGATTTGTGCATTATGATTTGTACATTATGCTTTATAAGGCTATGTAAATTTTATTGGAGGAAAAATGTATTGTGTTCTAAATAAGATGCTATTGATACTTGTACATGTGCTTTGATTACTTGTACATTCACTTTGAATGTGTACATTAGGGTTTTAGGCATAAACGTTAACGGTTTATGTTCATTTGATTATATTGTCGTTAAAACTTTATTAAACAGATAACGTACATCATAAAATGGATATTAGATTGTTGACTTGACATATTAGGACATTTACTTGATGTAAACAGATGGATTAGAAATAGGCAATGGGTTATTGCGAGAGCTTGTTTTACCTTTTGTTAAATTGTAATAATATATGTACGTAAGAATCGTATAGAACTGAAACGCGATAATTTATTTCCGTGAAAGTTGTACTTAACATAATAAGTAGATATTACATTGATAAAATACTGGAAACGTATAGGTTGTTATAACGTGAACGTCATGCCTCTCTCTACCTACATGAAACTAACCGACAAAAGGCATGCTGAGACGGACATTAGACTCTCCCTAGCTAGCTACTCGTATATCTACCCTTTAGGAATATCAGAGGACGTATTAGTTGAGGTTGTTGAGCATGTGTACCCCGTAGACTTCATGATTTTTGATATTAAGGAAGACTAAAAGAGGCCTTTCATCTTAGGAACACCATTCCTGACAACGGCTAAGGTCGTGATTAAGTTTGATAAGGGCACCATAACTCTAAGATCTGGAAAGAGTAAAATAAGCTTCCATAGGATACCCGAATCCCTTTGTAAGAGTGAGAAAGGGATTAAGAATGATATAGAGCCTATAGCCTCGACTATGACTGTGAATAGGCTAGTTTTGGAATGGGAGGAAAAGATAAAACTTCAGCAAGAAAAGGAGATGGAGTTCGACTGATGGAGGAATAAAAACTTTCGCAAATATGAGCTCGCCTGTCCTTAATACAAGTATAGTAGACGAAATGGATGATGAAGGAGAAGTCACGTAAGGACGTATGACTTCGAGTCTAGCTACAAGACTCGTAAATAAAGAAAAGTGCTTCTTGGGAGGTAACTCAATGTTTATCTTTCCCACATATTAGGAGTGTCGTGTGTTTTAATTCTTTTCATTTATTCTTTTATGTTTGAATGAATTTTGTAATCATGCTTTGTTTTGTTTATAACTTCGTCTTATTTGTAATCAAAGGTATTTTGCAACAAAATAAGTGTAGGGGAAATATCCGGTTTTTAAGAACCGCAGAATCTCAAACCTTTTAAAATAAATTGTTTAGATTAATTCGCGTCAGTTTCGAGTCATATGATTGTAATGATTGATTCCAGGTTTTTATGCAATGCTTTCTTTAGATTTAACTAATAAAATTGCGTGCAAAAAAATTCTCATTAAAAAGAAAAAGAATTTTTCACAGCGCCTGGAGACGGCGTTCGGGATTAACAGCCCAAACCGTGCGTCGAGTCTCCAGCGCAATGTATAAATTAGAAATTTTTTAGTATTTTTAAAAAAAAGAATGTGATGAATATTAAAAGTGTTTGATAATTTCATTTTGTAGAAAACACTGCATATACCTATGAATAGCATTCTTCTCTCATTCCTATTCTTTACTGCTTTCATTTAGAGTCAAAACCTTAAATTTCTCATTTGTATTTATATATAGCCACTACTTATGCTCGGTGTAGTCGTCTTTGTCTGTTTTTTTACATCTTTTATTTGGATATGTAAGAAGCTTGAAAGTTCTTAGGGAAGTAGCATTGACAATTCTTAGAGGACGATTTTACCTAGTGTTTCGACATGTTTCTTCTCCATTATTGTGCAATTCCAAGGGGGAGATTTACGTGAGTTTCTTTTCCTTTATTTTCTTTCCCTTTTTTGTTTTATTGGATCTTCTATAGAACATTTGGGGTATATGTTTAACTTAATGTAGGTGGAGAAAATAAAGCCTTAGAAAACTTTTCCTTTCATTGTGCCATTTGGGCTTGTTCCTTAAAAATGATGGGGTAATATATTCATAAGACCATAGCATAAAAATGGTAATTGTGACCAAAAATTTAATAAAAAATTTTATATGACACATTACGACGAAAGAAACGAGTATAATAGAGTCTCATACAGAATAGGATGTGTGTTTGACTAGTGCACAAAAAACCCTCAAACATTTCCACCCTAAAAAAGTGAGGTTCGCCTTTAGATCTTTAGTAATTCAGGTATCCATTATTGATACTCAAGATAATTTGTACGTTTAGCTTTCTCGAGTTAAGGTTCAAATGAAATCATATGTGTCTATTCTGTCGTTACGGATGTGTATGTATGGTCTTTGTTGCCTTTTCTGGAGCATTGGTATCGGTATTAAATTATATGAGTATACTGGTAGTATATTAAATTCTAGAACTTGTTTTTGTGATGCATCCGTGACATAGAGTAAGTTAGGATTTGGCAGATGAGAAGGCAGTCTAGGTTTAATCCTTGTGTTAAACATTTATTCGTATCATGGTCACATCGACTGTATAACTATCCCACACCCTTGCCATGCACTCATTTTAGTGCATCATACCCCTAGGACAACCCTCCGAGCCTATCCTTTTTCACGGCTCTCATAATTTTCTGGTTAAGCCGAACTATTAATGAAGAGCATTGATGCGGTAGTCGTAGGACTTCTACATGAAGTTTTACAACTCCCTAGGCAGTGTACCTAACCATTGTAGTGTAGTATAGGCAAGGCTCGGGGGTTGTTATCGTTCTCTAGGGGAATAGCACTGTGAAGGCCGGATCGAATGTTCACTAAGGTCTAGGGGTTGAAGGAAGATTCTTTTTGTGTTTTATTAGTTTAATGAATAGGCTCAAAGGTAATAATTCTGGTTTTAGAGAGGTTTAGTTTTAAGCTAATTTAAACTAATAAAGAGACTAGAAATAACACATTTACAATGAGCGTATTTCACGCCTGGGATTGCACTACTCCTTGCTAGCTATTCAATTCTACCTATTGCTTTGTCACACTTGAGATTTATGTGTAAGTAGTTCGCTTAATTTCAGAAGGATATACCAGATAACCGTCGTCTGATGTAATATTTCATTAGGGCAACACACAAGTAGGTAGTATGACGAACTATTACAAGGCCCCATTAAGACTATATTAATTACATGTGTATATATCTTAAGAGGGATCAAGAAACCATATAAGGGGTAAGGTAGTATAAATGACTGGATTAACCATGGTATCATTCTACCAATCCGTTTCCCCAACCCCCCCTCATTGACAGTTTCCAACAGTGCGATACAGGACAAAGGCTAGTTTTCTAAGAGTCTAACGCAACCACAGCCATCAACAAGAAGCACAATGGAAATATGATTATAAAGTACTATACTAAATTATACTTATTGATCGTATCACAAAACAACAAGACGTATAAGTATCCTATTTAATGGACAAGGTTCATTGCATTCCACAAATTAAATAGACTTAGATGGATATTTCCATGTATACTTAGGCTTAAGAGAATCATAATCAACAAGAATGAAAAAAATGTGAATAGAAAAGATTGATTAATCAAACAATTACAAGATGTTTATGGATTGAGATATTAAGTCTCTCTAAGTTCTGGAAAGAACCGCTACACAAAACCCTTGATTGGACTTAGGGTTGGGGGATTCATAAAAACGAAGTTATGAGGTTGTATTTATAGACAAACCCTAAACCGACCTTCACGACGGTGTCACCAATAACATGTGACGCCGTCACTACGACATTTTTGGTGTAGTTGTATATTTTCTCGTTCTGAATGCGTGGGTTGTTGAATCGTCAAACTCCGAGTTCGTATGAAGGATTTATGTCTCATAACATATCTGGTACTTCACGCTTGCGGCGTTTAATGGTATTCTTAATCTAGGTGAAACCGGGTGCGAATCTTCTAGAGTTCCTTTAGGTCGTCATGTTTGACGGGCACAATGTATGGACGCCACGATTCGTAAAATCATGACAGCACGCTTATGCTTGCGACGTCGATCTCACGCTCTGTAAGCATAATCTTTAAGAGATTTTGGTGTAGGTCCGTAGTCTTGTCCGTTTCTTCTCCAAATGAGCCAAAGTCACGTGTATTTCCTTTAAATGCCTTCCAAATGCTAAATACCTAAAAAGGAATGATTAAGTACATATTTTAGGCATAAATGCATGATTTAAGTGGTTAAATGACCCCGAAAAAGTGTATAAAATGACACCTCATCAAATACCCCTACACTTGGGATTTGCTTGTCCTCAAGCAAATGGGCTTTTCTACCTAGACCTATAGTAGTTTTTATGCGTTCATTTAACCTACTCATTTATATGTATTTTACCTACACTAACCTTCTAGATCGCGTAATTAAAAGCACAGAAAGCATATACTAGCACCTCACATAAGTGTTTGGGATTCTCTCTTTCACTCGGTTTTATAATAAATTATAACATAACAGGGGGAAAGTAAAATCAACACTCATTACCTGTCATAGCATATAAATTACCATAGGCTTGGTAAAGGATCAAATCTCCACCGCTAGGTGCAAGCATTATTCATTACTATCTAAGAGGTCTTTTAAAAGGTTATGGGGTGTAGGTGTAAGATAACATATAATGGAACAAAAATGGATGGGGTACATTTGGGTGGCTTTGGGTGAATTTAGAGTAAAAGGGTCAGCTAATTATTTATATGAATACATGTTGGTTTGGTTGCTAAGCCAAGACTCGGACGAAGATATACAAACTCTACACAACTCTACATAAATCTCTTTCTTTTTCTTCTCTTTTTTTGAATAACATAATACATCATAACATGTGGTTTATAACACGTACCCCTACACTTGAGCTTTTACATACTTTACAAATGAACTATTCTATGACTCGATTTGAGGTGGATCAAAATAACATGGAGATCATCTAACAAACATATGGGGGTATTGATTTAACTTTTCTTCCCCATTCTTTCGCGAAATAAATAATACCATGAATCCCAATCAACCTAAAATAGTATTTACAAGGATAAGGACTTAGCAACCATGTACTCAATAATTAACTTGGGTTAAACACAATAATGTACTAAAAGTAAGTACATATAAGGTAGGCTAAGGTGATTTGGGTGTAACGATTGGTTTAAGGGTTAACAATGCTCTTCATTAATAGTTCGGCTTAACTAGAAAATTACGAGAACCGTGAAAAAGGATAGGCTCATAGGGTTGTACTAGGGGTATCAAAAATATATCATATGTATCATACATATGCCGAATTTATAGCTATGTATACAAAGAAATATAAGAAAAATTCTTCCAAGTAGTCTTTGTACATCCTATCTCCATTAAACATGGCCATACCATGTTCCTTTGACTCAAGACATGAAAACAAGAATCCCTAAAACCCTCTAGGTGTTTTGTTGAACACTATTGGTAAATTTTGACCAAGACTTCACATATAAGGTGCAAGTAACTAGAAAGATACACATACACATGAACACTTAGCAAGAAAATCAACAAAAACCCTCCCCTCTACATCTCTATATGCTACGGCATACCACCAAGCCCCAACCAAATCCATACTAAATTTTATACAACCCATACACTCCTACACACATCCATCCTAAGGTATCCTAAGATGGTTCCAAGCATTGGTTAACCATATTCAAGCTTTAATCAAGAAAAGGGAAGCTAAGGTTTATTTAAGAAAACTAGGGTTCTCTTTGGTGCAAGCTTTGGATTTTTATCTAAACAAGGGTTTAGATTACATTGATCATCATCATCATACACCATAAGGTCATCTAGAACCCTTTATGTTCTTTCAATATTCATTTTATGCATATGTTAGTTCTATTGTAGCTTGAAATCCCCATTAAGATTTTTTAACATGTAAATGGAGTTTTTACTTGTAATGATCATTTTGCACACTATTATATATGTTGAGATATTGCTAATATCATGTTAAAAGGGATGAGAAAGTATTGTACCATATTAAGTTGGTGTAAAAATGATTAACTACAAAAGTAGTAAGGTATAAAAGCAAGGTTAAAAATGGATTCAACAAGGTCACTCAAAGATTCTGTTTGGGTTCCCCCCCAAAATTTTCGTATAGTATAACACATTATTTTTATATTTATTATAAAGTATATGATTCACGGACGATTCCGAAAAGTAAGAAACTGGTCAAAAAACGGATTTATACCGAAAAGGTTAAGCGAAAACGAGGTTATATTCCGAGGTTATAAAAATCCGCATTTGTGTAAGTTTATGGTTTCGTCAGATTTTAAGATGGTATTTGCGGCACTTTCGAGTCCGTTTCGGCCTTCGGCCGAAACATGAAAGTCGTTCGGAAGGTCGTTTTACTTCCCCGCGAGGTTCTTTAAGTCTATAAGCGAGTGATAACGATGTCGTAAGTCGGGGGCAAAATCTGGCTTTTTGGTAATTAAATACACTGCATTAGATCTGATGCGATGCTTTTTTTCGCCCATTCGGTCGAGTTTGGGTCCTCGGACAATAGAACTGGAAAGTTGGTTCAAAATATCGTATCGCATAAATTCTCTTTAGAACCCGTCATAAATTTGATTTAGTGGTCCATTATAGTCGGGTCAGACTTAGAAAATAAACTATAACACTACCAGGAGTAACTAATATACTACCAGTAGTAATAACTATAACTACTAAGAGTAACTACAACACTACTAGGAGTAACTAATATACTACCAGTAGTAATAACGATAGACTAACCAGGATAAACTACAACACTACCAGAGTAACTAATACCCCCCAGGAAATAACTATAATTTACATTATTCATAAATTTATAAAATTTTTACAATTATAAAAATATAATGTTTTTCACTCAAACACAATTAGAATGGTGATTAGCAAATAGACTTATGCATGGTAGAAGATTAACTCAATTTATTAGTACTTATAACGACCTTAAATTAAATAGGTCATTCGACGATATATTGCGTGACGCATTATTTGTGATACACTTGGCTGTTGGCTCACTCAAAGGGTGAGTTATAGTCTCGCATTTTCAATCTTTTCAATGTTTTTATAAACCCGCGAGTTGGAATACGATTGCTCTTTTACAAACGTCATATATTTTACAACATACAATTAACCTTTCAATACTTTGGTGGATTTCGTAAGCCCCTTTTTCTACTACTTGTCTTTATTAAATACGGGGGAATTGCATGCTTGTTTTCTTTGGACACAAGTGTTTTTTAAACTGTATACTATTTTCCTGATTCATTATTGCCTAAGTTTACCGTATTGCTATTTAAGTCCCCATTTATCATAACCGTTAATTACCTGCTGGGGTATACGCTAGTGTTATGGATAGATCTATCGGGAACTGACCTATACCCCGTCTAGGCTATGGTTTCTAGTTTGACCATTGACGCATTTAACAATTTGAAGAAAATTCGTAGGATGTTTGGGCTACATCTGTAGTTAAAAATTCGTAGTATGTTTTGAACATCTGTATCCGTTTTGGGCAACAAACCTCGAGTACGTGGTTGTTACAGATTATTAACGTTAAGGTGGTGTCATGAAGCTTAGTGCAAATAAATTACCTGTTATATACTTAGACTTGGTGAATGTGTTTCCCTTGTCTACCTTACTTGTTTTGGACTTCGGAATACGTACTTAGTCCACCATTACTTCGATCTTGTGGTCCACTACTGAACATTACTAGATTTATTAAATCACTACTTGGATTTCGGAAATAACACTTTTAAATGTTGTAACGCTACTTTTCTTTTGAAATATTTCTTAAATTATTTCAATACTGCTTTTTACTTAAACCTATGAATTCACCAACATTATTGTTGACGTTTTAGCATGTATTTTCAGGTTACTATTTTGCTAGTTGGAGCATTGGGAAGCATTCGAGTCGCGCAGAATATAATATTTTTGAGGCTTAATTAACTTGAGTATCAATTTGACAAACGTTTTGACAATGTTTTCTAATACATTATAAATGGAACCTGTGTAACTCTGACATTTTTACTAAATTGAATGTGACATTTATTAAACTTCTCTTATTGAGGTTTTATCGTTTTCCGTGACCCTGTGTGCGTTTGGGACTATGAAGTAGCACCCCATTGTTACCATGTTCCTTGCGACCAGATTTTGGGGTGTTACAGATTGGATCAGTCATCCCAAGGTCATAGAGAAATAGGTCGTTTTCAAAAAACCTAGACTAGACCAATTTTTCAAAATTTAGAGTCTCTCCTTGTTTTATCCGAATCCCAACGCGCTTGCATCCAATAACTTATATGCTCTCTTTTGCATCCCTACTACTATTACATGGATAAGGAGTATTCAATACTAGACTATGATTTCGTTCTCTTACGTCTATCATATGACGTCTTACTATTTACCTTATATTGGTCCGTTATATATAAATATTGACCACTCCGATTTTCGCGTACTTCCTGATTTCTCATTTATTCCCTTGAGCGTCAATACTGGCATTATATAAGGATACCTATATATATGGCTTATTTTCTTTTGATCTCCTATGATTAACTCCGAAGCATTTACGCGACTTTACTTTATTCCCTTTTGATGATATCGAAAATTCGGCATATTTTGTAAATTCTACTAGTTACTTTACCATTCGACTCCGAGTTGGAACACTCTTCTTATGCTTTTGAATCGCATATGTTGTTTTGTAATCCATCGTTTTGAAGCCTTCCAGTTGATGGGAGTATGACAATTAACTTGTCACCTCATACGTGTCACCTTGGAGAACCTACCTTTAGAACACGACACTTTACGTTCATTTCGTTGATTGAATAAATCTTTACGTTCATTTTCTTTGACTACTTCTGCATTTGTTCGGATATTCTTGATACTTGTTGTGACCTATCACTTTACAAACAATCTCGATGTCAACCCATAAACCATTTTGCTATCATTTTGTTGTCACCCTATGAGCTACTTCACGTTCACTTCATTGACTATTTCATTTCGTTGTAAAACTATTTGATACCATTTCATACACCACACTATTTTGACGAAAATGAGCATTGCATCGTTGGCCCTCAAATATACATAGCCTAGTCGCCTATGTATATTTGGTGCATAGACTGACTACCTATGCATTAAGGAAAAAACCATGTCATGCTAAGAATAGTCACTTTAAAACCTACACCTCTTTATCAACACAATTCCGGAAGAAATTTCCGCATCGCTTCTCTAAACCGTACCCTCTTCAGGTGTTGCAACCTGAGCCTTGAGGACAAGGCTCTTCTAACCGGAGGAGACTGTAACATTCCGTATTTTCAGGTCTTTTACGACGTCATCTATTTTACTAATTATTTTTTTTCTCTTTCTCGTACGCGTTTACTTATATTTTTAATAGTTAAGTTAAATCGCGTAAGCTATAAATCAACAATTAGCGTAAACGGACCCAACAAATTAAAGTTTACGTCAAGTAATCATTATATTATTTTTTTTACAAAAGTAATAATCAACTTTTTATATTTTATTTTTATTGGTTGCGTAAAACGTTTACGTTTCGCAATAAAATACATTTAGGCATACCCGGAACCACCAAAACTTTTCTACGCTTCAACAAATACCCATGATTATACCCAATGCCTAAAGTTTTATCAAATATCACCCATATTAACATTGTTAGTCATATTGTGCATAAAATAAATAAGCTAGATCATACACATTACAAGTTTTACCTTTATGAAAAAAAAACTACAACTTATATCTTCAATATAATGCAAGATATTTTGCAAGACACCAAAAATAATCTAGTACATCCCCCCTCCTCCTTATTTTCGTGGGATGCTTCCCATATTAGGGAACCATGAGCACACAAACACTTAGCTAGGACCATGTATAAACTCTAGCCATTAATACCTAGCTCATGACTAGTTAGCAAGACCAAAGACCCCTAAAACCCTCCCCTTGTTTTACTCATCTTGTCTTGGACTTATACAAGCCATCTTTGACTAGCTAAAGAGTTTATATACATATGCATACTAGTTAGTTTATCACACACACCTCATTTCATTAACCAAAAAACTTCACAAACTCTCTTTGTCTCTCCTTCATGTCACGGCAACAAACACCCCTTTAAAATAATTCATACCTTGATTTTCCAAGACCATACAAGTATTACTACATCCTTCCTATGATAACCTAAGGTATTTTGAAGGTTAGGATAAGTATTTTCAAGTGTTGAAGCAAGAAAAGCAAGATTAGGGTTTTCATTAGAAAATTTGGGTTTCAAGAGTGCAAGCTTTGGTTTTATATCTAAACAAGGGTTTAGATACTTTGGTTCATCACACTACATCTCATTAAGGTTATCTATAAACCTTTATGTCCTTACTTTTATCATTTTATGTGTTTATGTGTTCTATTTAGCAATATCACCATTTAGGGTTTTAAACATGTTAAAGGGATTCTTACTTGTGATTATGATTTTTAACACTTTTTCATATGAACTTGTGATCTTGGAATATATAATATATATGACATAAGTATATTATGAGTTATAAAGGAATTGTGGTAATTATTTAGTTGAAAAGTATAGAAAGTAAGTTATAAAAACAAAGTTATACGAGTGTACCTATTTATTTCAATGGGACTATTTTGGGTCGACTTTTGAAACAACCATATTATGTATTAGAAAGATAGTACACCTCATGATGTTTCCAAATATGTGGAGAACTTGAAAAACCGCCTTATAATGAAAAAGATACGATAAAAATATGATTTACGTTAATACCGGGTGTTATAAAACTATTTTTATAAAAATTACTATTCATGACAGAAACTTTTATATTTTTAAACTTCATAAATCAATAAAACTTTCAATTACGAGAACATGCTCGAAAGAATCACTAAAAACGGAACTATAACGAATAAAATACGACGTTTACGGACTTTACGATAACGAGAACGATAAAAATAAATTAGGGTCTGGCGTGAACCGTAAAAGTTACTGTTCACCAGAATGTCCAAAGTTCGAAAATGTAAATTTATAATAACTCATCTTAATACGAAAGTGTGGGCATAAGAAACGTTAAAATCGGGCTTAAAACGCGAAAGTTGTGCTAGTTTTACTAAAACGGTAATTATAAAAGTTTTAACTTATTAAACACAATTTTACCAAAACAATTAGATGGTGATTGAGCTATATAGACCTATATGTTGTATTAGTTTATCAAATTACTATATTACTAGGGAGTTTCATAATGAGGCCTCTTCGGGGTGGCGTATCGACGAGTTGCTGGATTTACGATTTAAAGTGTCCTAGCTCCTCATACGTCACTACATGACCTCTTAAATTACTGATTGTGAATTTTATATACGAAAAAATATAAAATATAATATTCCAAAAGAGCAATTAAGAACTTTCCTAAAGTCTCCCATAAGAAAAGCTCACTCTAAAAGATATATATAATATATAATACGTATATTTAACCGGGAAGAATGATCACCCGCGTCGTTTCCCCAACGACTTATGAAATTGAAACCTTGTTTTAGCTTGGATTATGATTTGAATGAGAAAAAAGATATTTTTAAGTATCTATTACTACTAAATAAAAGCAACAATCAATTAAACACTTAAACTAATTAACGGGAACAAATTAAACGCGACAAATAAGCAAATACACTAAAATTAAGCCCTAAAAATGCAAACTAAATCTCTAAACCTACAATAGGACAAAAGAAAATTTTAAGAAAAAGAAAAATATTTTTTTGATTATTTTTGAATTTTTCTATGAATTAAAAACTATTTAAATCTAATTAAATCCTAAAAAATAGCAAATTAAGCCCTAAAAATTTAGAAAAATAAATTTTAACCTTAGAAAAGTCTAAAATAACATAAAAACTCAAAGAACTATTTTTAACTATTTTTCAAATTAAAATCCTATTATTAAAATTAAAATTAAAAGCTCAAATATGAAAATTAAAATCTAAAACGGGTGACAATGATTTTTCTTAATGTAAACCTAAAGCTATTTTTTTTATAAAACTAAAAACTATTTTTTTGTATTTTTCTGAAACTTTTTATATTTTTTATGAATTTTCTAAAATTAAAACTTTCGAAAAATGATAAAAAATAATTTACTTAATGAAAAATTACCAAAAAATCAAGAAAAGTCTAACTAGTAACAAAGAAGATAAGAAAAATAGAACCAAGATCCCAGCTTATCTAATAAGCTGAGAAAATAAGCAAACAGGCTACGACTTATATTTAAGAGAAAGAAAAAAAAACGTGTATAAAACAAATGTGCATCAATAGCTCAACGGATGAACTATTGTAGCACACTTGGTAAAACGTATGGTCTATAAGCTGAAAACTTTTAATAAAGACAATATAAGCTGAAAATTAAAAATAAGCTATAAAACAGCCTTAGAAAAAGCTGTTTACAGAAACTAAGGTTTTAAAGAACAAAAAAGCTAGTTTTGACTTATTAGCTTGCACACAGCTTAATTTAAGCTCATTTTCGAAACCAAAAACTGTTCTAAAATCCCTATGATGTCTACAAGCTATTTTTAATAAGCTACTTAACTAAAAAAATATTAAAAGCTAACTGAAATTGAGGATTAAATCAGCTAACTCATGAATAAACTCAAAAAGCTCAAATTTAAGAAAAGCTCAATTGCTTAATAAGCCAATTCAGAAGCTAAGATTTTGAGGATAAGCTAACTAATGAATCCTAATTAAGCCCTACTATTCAGTTTTTCAAATGAGTAACTAAATTAAGCCCTACTATGAAAGTTATCTAAACTACTTATTTTTGGCTTTTATATGACTTTTTAATACTAAATGTACATAGGCAAATAAGTTTGAAAATGAAAATTAAGTCTTAAACT
>BQNB010081155.1:2530-29442 GCA_026074375.1 Tanacetum coccineum
TGATAATGAAAGTGATGATGATCAAGATGACGATCAAAATGATGATGATGACCTTGTTCATTCCAAGTTATCTACTTTTGATGAAAAAAAAGACAAGATGATGAAGATAAAGAAGAAGAGTGGTCTGATGATGAAGCATATGATGACAAAAATCAAGGTACGAATGTTGAGGGAGAAGAACTGGATGAAGAAGAGATAAATGAAGAGGACGAAGCGAATGAATTATACAGGGATGTGAACGTAAATCTGGAGGGAAAAGATACTAAAATGACAGATGCTCCACGCACTATCGTTCAAACTACTCAAGTAATAGAAGAAACTCATGTGATCATAACTCTGGTCAATCTTGAAGGTCAACAACAAAGTTCTTCTGTGTCATCTAGCTTCGTTTCTAACATGCTCAACCCCAGTCCAGATACATGTATTGACTCTATATTTAATCGTAACATTGAGTCAACTTCTCTGGTAGATGTTCTGGTTACTACTATTGTTGAGACACCTCTTTCGTCTGCAATAACACTTCCTCCACCACCCATTCCTCTCATTACACATCTACAACAAACACCAGTTCCTACACCAACAAATGTTCTAAGTTCCTCCCTACAAGATCTTCCTAAATTTGGTTCCTTATTCGGGTTTGACCATAGACTAAAAACTTTAGAAAATGACTTCTCAGAATTCAAGCAAACGAACCAATTTACTGCAGCAGTTTCTTCAATTCCCAGCATTGTTGACACGTACCTTGCCAACAAGATGAATGAAGCCATCAAAATAGCTGTTCAATTACAGTCAGACAGACTCAGAGATGAAGCTCAAGCTGATAATGAAGACTTCATCAATAAACTTGATGACAACATAAAGAAAATAATCAAGGAGCAAGTCAAAGAACAAGTTAAGGCACAAGTCTCCAAGATTTTGCTAAAAATTAAGAAGACTGTAAATGAACAACTCGAAGCAGAGGATCTGACTCATTCATCTAGTGAATCTATGACATCCCATGCTATAGCCGCCAACCTTTCTGAACTTGAGCTGAAGAAGATTCTCATAGATAAGATGGAAAGTAATAAGTCAATACACAGATCTGATGAACAGAAGAATATCTACAAAGCATTGGTTGATGCCTACGAAAGTGACAAACTCATACTTGACACATATATAGATACTGTCTCATTTAAAAGACGTCGAGATGATGAGGATAAAGATGAAGAACCCTCCGTTGGATCAAACCAGGGGTCCAAGAGAAGAAGAGCTGGAAAGGAACCAGAGTCAACTAGTGCACCAAAGGAAAAGACCTCCAAGACAATTGGCAAGTCTATTGAAGGGTCCAAATCTCATCACAAGTCTGCTGACAAGTCTGCTCAAGCAGAGGAGCCAATGCACACTATCGAAGATTTGGAAGAACCCGCACATCAAAAGTTTGATACAGGATTTACTAAAGATCAACCTGTTGATGAGACCACTCAGCATCATGATTGGCTTCAGAAACCAACAAAACCTCCAACTCCCGATCATGATTGGAACAAGACTTTGCCTGCTGCTCATGGACCAATTCAACCTTAGATCAGCAGTCTGGCTAAGAAGGGATCGAACAAGCCTATCGAACTAGACGTTCGAACAAGACAATCGAACAAGGGGTTCGAACAAGGTTTGATCGAACGAGTGGAATTCTTTTTGAATCGAAACGAGTGGATTCTTTTGAATCTGACCGAGTGGATTGGAATTCTTTTTGATCGAACGAGTGGAATTCTTATTGATCGAACGAGTGGAATTCTTGGAATTGAATCGAACGAGTTCAATCTTCAAGCGATCGAACGAAGGGATCGTGCAAGGGATCGATCTAGACGATCGAACAAGGCGTTCGAACAAGACGTTCGAACGAGACGATCGAACGAGACGATCGAACGAGACGATCGAACGAGACGATCGAACGAGACGATCGAACTAGACGACCGAACTAGCGACGACCAAGCAAAAAATAATTTTTGTGTCGGAGGATTGTTCTGAAATTTTCTTATACAAGCTCGAAAACGCCCAACGGGCAAGACTCTTAATCTTTGGAGTGAGAGCCTTGTCATTTTGTGGCCATTCGGAGTCATTTAAGGGCCCTCAAAACTGCATTTTATGTTTAAAATTACCCAAAAATCACACACCTCACACCAAGTTCATCAATCAACACTTCACTTTTAACGATCAGATCAATACTAAACAAACTTATTCTCATGGATCCAATGAGAAACAAATGATGCAGGCTACCGCATTACTCGGTCCCCTATGTGGTTGAAGGACTACGATTCTTGGAAGATTCGTATAACAGGTACATTCGAGCAAACCCAAAAGGGCAAGTTGTTATGGTAATCTATCCGATATGGACCTACAACTACCCTATGATCACTGATCCTCCAACTAATGACTTGCTGCGGTGCCTGCACCGAGGGAAAAAACTTGATTCGAATTCAGTGAAGAAGGAAAACAACTTGAGACTGGCTGATATCAAGTGAATCTTTCTCAGTCAAGGTTCTTCCCAGACACATTTTTCAACAACTCAATCAAAGCCAAGCATGCAAAGGGATTTGGGATTAATGCTGGAGATGTCAAGCAAGGATCAGGTAGGACTATTCAAAAACAAAGGCAAGGAAGATCTGTTTGATGAGTATGACCGTTTTCGTGCTATTGGGAAATACGCATTCCGTAATGACTACTTTGTGCGTTTCCACAAGCTTGTGAATACATGAAGATTACTTGCTCAACATTCAATCTCATCAGATGAACACAAGTTTGTCACCACTTCGGCTTATTGGAGGTAAGTATGTGACTTATGTCAAACAGAACATGGATATCTCAACCACACCTTCATGTTAGTCTATACTCATTTCATAAGACCTATGAGGCTATGCCAAAAAGGACTCTAAGAAAAAGGAGCGTAGTCTACAAGTATTGCTTGATCCCTGGCTTGTTGCTCAACCACATCTGCACCTGCTCTTTAATCACCTTCAATCCTAGTACTCAACTACTGCTCAGTCTCCGAATGACGCTTTGCTGGCCACTTATGACTCAGATTGCTAAATCTCTTAGTGGTTTCCAAAAGCAGTTTCACCCCCCAACATCAGCTCGGACTTCTCCAACACAAGGACTCATGCTACGGTGAATGATGGTCAGATTGGTTACGAAAACAGTTCAGAGGAAGGCTCGGGGTATAATGGGTCATACAGGTACTCGAGGCAAGAAGGTGATTGAATGTTACAACTGCAGAAAAGGGGAGGGAAGGAAATGTTGCTAGGCAGTGGTAAAGAACCCTGAGAAAAGATGGACTCTCAGTACTCAAAGATAAGCCTTACTGATGGAAGCTAAAGAGAAAAGGAGATGTTATTTATGTTAGTTGTGAAGCTGAAGCATCCTTGTGCTGTGGATCACCCGCACCTTAAGATCAACTCTGGCACAGACTACAAAAAACATGTTTTCAGCAATCATGAGGATGGCTATGACTCAGACGATGGCTGGAGGCCCCAATGCTGCTGTTGCTTTCATGGCCAACTTGTTCATCCACTTGAGCAACCAACAATTCAGTCAATGAGTTACACTCCAAAGACAGAGATCAGAAATCTTTATAATCGTGGATTAACAGATTCAGGGAGCACCAAGGAAGAACATTTAGACTCGATGTTAGGACTGAGATTGATGACAATACGAATCCGTATCATCAGTATCTTCTTGACACCGAAGCCAAAATGTTCCAACTGAGGTATCTAGCAGACACATGTGATAAAGTATCTCTGATTGATCATAATCTGACTTGCAAAAAGAACCCAACTAGACGGACATGCTCAGGCTTAACCAAGAAAAATGTTTGAAATAGAGACCCTTAAACATGAGCTTCTTCAATGCAAGCAAGAAATATGTCGTCTAGATACCCAAAGGTCAAAACTTGAATCTTGACACAGAGTTAGAACAAGGAACAGCCCTAGTGATTCAGCGTAAACAAGGTAACGCTGTAACTTGATAGCTAAGAAAACGATTTGCTTAAAGTCACTCTTTCTCGGGAAAAGTACAATCAATTGAAATTTTACAATTGAATGGAAAAAGATATTATTGAGAAAGAGAAACTAGCAGATGAGTTATCTAGATGAATCGTTTGTTTAAAAAATGCTACAAAGGTTGCAGGAGTATGTTGCTAAGATTTAACATGCCAACACAAACTATTCCCATGTTTATAGAAAACCTAAAAGGCAACGCTGACTTGAAAAGGGAATCTAGGCACCGTAACCAGGTATAGGTTATATGGCCAAGCGTGTCTCAACCTGTTTTGTATGATGTTGATACTTTAGCTCCCTCAATCTCCACCCTGTTAGTATATGGGGATAGTGAAGAGGTCTTAGTTCACCAAGTGTTAGCATTGAATAGATGAACGAAAAACCAGGGCATGTTCGACCAGCAAACGACTTCTATGCCAAGCTTAATGCCTTAGTTTTCGTCTCAGATAGGAACTATCTGAGTGATCCAAGGGCGTATGGCCTTTCTTGCCAACGAAATATAGCTAGTCAGCTATAAATCAGCCACACCTGGTGTACTCCTTTTGTTGTAATAAAAAGGCGGACTACAAGCCAAGTTCTGGGCAGTCTTAGAAAAGTTAATGCTGTTTTTCCTCAACTCGAAGGTATCATAAAAGAACGAACAACATAAAAACCGGACTATGTTTCTGATTGGTGTTTTTGATTTATGCAAAACAGTTGTTTTGAACAAAACTGGTACATTTTACGACCATTTCAAAAACCTATCAAAATGTAATGCTACATTTTTCAAGAGATAAGAGAATTGAGCAAATTTTGATGAATTGGAGGCGGAATATGAACAATGTGTTTTGATTACAAGAACTGATCATAGAGAAGGGAAAAATCTTTTAATCATAAATGAATGCATAATTGCTGGTATTTAGAAAAAGATATCTGCTTATTGTGGCTTACTCCGATATTGTTGTGCCCCTTAGTTCGAGTTGCTTTTTGGCGAGATCTTATATTGCATTTGCATAGGAACACACTAAAGTCTTGAAACATGAGCTGAGATTTCAAAACAGAAACGCTATTTACTGATTCAGTGAAACGTTTTTGATTACTCGAAAGAATTATGTCAGTTTACAACTTAAATTCAGAAACTATATACAGTGCATAGACATTCATGTGCTCCAATGCAATTTTGAAATTAACCAAGTTAAGACAACAGTTTCAAGGGAAAGACGACACTATAGGAAATTTAGATGCTAGATCAACATCTATGAAGGTGTTGAATGTAGGTACCGTGAAGGTAGTTGTGACCAACAGCATAGAAACTGACAGGATTTCAGTTGAAAGATACGATTATACTTCACTTAGGACTTAGCTTGATGGCCTTAGAGTAGAAACCGTGAGTCTAAAAAGACGGTATGATGAACGTTAAGGCGGGAATACTCATCACGATCTGCATCACTGTAAAGCTTAGTGCCTTCATAGCTGAGAACTACCAGCTGTATGGATCCAAGTGAACTGGTCAACAAGTAGTGGCCTTCAACTTGAGACACAAAAGTGCTTGCTCCAGGAATGTAAATTAGGTATAAGTTATTCACCACCCTAACTCTATAGTGCTAATTGGGTTCAAACAACCCCGGGGTACCTAGAAGAAGCAAGTAACTTTCAGGGAAACCCCAGCCCTTCACTCAAACAACTCTAAAAACCAGTAGTGCATCTAATAAGCAATTAACGTGTGTGTCTTGATGCCTTTGTATACAGGAGGTTAAAAACCCATTCTGGAAAGCCAGCAAATACATGTGCCTAAGAGAGCCCCTCGGAATCATAGTTCTTTGCCGGTTAAGAGTGCGAATGCAAGGAAAGTAGAAGCCCACCATAGACTTTTGAATAAAAAGAAACGTGTTGTTCTAATTTGATGTTTAACCTTCTGTTTCTGTTTAATGATGAACAATGTTAGTGGTGCATGTAAACAACTCTTGGTTTCTGCAAATCATACTGATTGTTTGGTTATGTGTGAAGGTTCTGGTGAATGTTAAACCCACCAGATAGCGTTTTAATCGCCCAACCCAGGAAAAGAATGGAAACAGTTAAGAAAGTCTGGGAAAACCCATTAGCAAACCTGTTGTAATAGCAAGCCTTCAGTGCGCACATTGGCGGCATTCTCATTGTTTGGAAGTATCCTTTAACTAGGATCATGGAATCTACGCTGATATTTCCAATAGAACTCCCCGAGTGCTAGTTCTAGCCCCAAAATAAACTATGGTCTCTAGTTTATGAACATAAACTTAGTGATCGATAATGGCAGGTTCCAAAGGGGATCTCTGGTATTTTTTGTTTGTTAACTAACCGGAACCCATTCAGGGGCATCTTATCACCGTAAAAGTTTGGTTACCGCTAGGTAGTACAGATTGTTCTCTGGTCTTTATCTGGATTCTTGGATGCTCAGACATATGGACGGTGATCGTTGCACGTGTCTTTCAATTTGTAGAAAGTTTCTATTTGGTACTGTGAGATTGGCACGGATGAATATGCAGCAATCATTGGTAATGGTGTTTTTAAACTAGTGACACTATCATCTCTAGCGTCTATTATGTAGAAGATCAAGCACAATATTTTCAGATTTAGGACAGTTTTGTGATGGAGGTTTTAGAAGTTGGCTTTCCGTCAGCATTCGTTGTCACTTCCGCAACTACTATATAGTGGATCTCCTTCAAGGTTCACGGAGACATCCAACCTGTACTCAATCTCAATGAATGATATGATGTCGCTTCACAGTTTGCTTGCTAACAAAAGCCTCTTCAACAAAAGTCATGGTTATGGCATCGTCGGTTGAATCATCTGAATTTCGGGACATTGAACGAATTGGCTCGGAAAAATCTAGTCAGAGGATTACCCATGCTGAAATATAACAAAGATCATTTGTGTCCATCTTGTCAGCTCGGTAAAAGCAAGAAAGCATCACATCCACTAAAGACGGAAAACACCAATACTGAAGTTCTCAATACTCTACATATGGACCTCTGCGGACCAATGAGAACAGAAAGTATCAACGGAAAGAAGTATGTTTTGGTGATAGTGGATGATTACACCAGATTTGGTTGGGTAAGATTTCTTCGGTCAAAGGATGAAACTCCTCAAGTGATTGAGAAGTTTATTGTGAAGACTCAACGAGCCCTTAATGCAACTGTTCGCTTCGTCAGAACAGATAATGGAACGGAGTTTGTGAATAAGACACTCGACGGATGGTTTGAGAGTGTTGGTATTTCTCTTATCGAAACGAGCGTACCTCGGTTCCACAACAGATCGGCGTTGTCGAAAGACGGAACGAATCTTATGGAAGCTTGCTCGTATTGCTCATCTTTGCGAAAGCTCCCTGTTCCTTGGGCTGAAGCTAGAGCCATGCGTGTTATACTCTTATCGGATTCTTGTACACCAACGATTCACGGAAGACCTATATTGAACTGCTGAAGGAAAGAAACCTAATCTTCAACTACTTCCGAGTGTTTGGATCTCTGTGCTATACATTACGTAATGACTACGATGACGTTGGTAAACTCTGGCCGAAAGCAGATATAGGTATATCTTGTTGGCTATGCACCACCAAGAAGGCGATACCGAATCTACATCAAAGAACACGCATGATTCAGGAAACCGTTCATGATTGCTCTTCGATGAGCATAACCGAAGGTATTGACGTCTGTTCAAACAGTTCAGGCCTCGCACTCAAACAATGACTTCTGTGCCAAAACAGTAACCGAACTCGAACTTAATGCTTAACAGTCAGGAGCAAGCCGTTTGCCTAGTAAAAGACCCAGAACCACTGTGTCCTCTCCTACAAAGAAACAAGTAGCGATTTGTTTCAATGGTATAGATAATGATGAGTTGTTCCGATACCTACGGCTGTTCCGATAATCCGGTTAATGTGCATGCTGCCGGCACCGAGAATGCCAATGGTTCACCTTCCACAACAGTTTATCTGTACGAAAGGCGCTCTCCTGCTCAGTACTGAAGCCTCTATGCCTCATCAAATACCTCTACCAGACACTAGTGATTCTGATGATGAAACATTGTTCGATCATGTTGACAGTAATGTGTTTGATACCTATAATGCTCCTGAAACCGGTTCAGAAGCATCTTTATCCAACTCTGTCAATATCGATGTTACTCCCAACAACCAATTACTCATGAGCAAAAAGTGGGACTCAAAGCACATCCGCTTGAAAACATTATTGGGGATAAAAAATCGCTGTCTCTACCAGGAAAAGCTAGAAACGACTGCGATGTGGTTGTTATCTTCAATGAATTCTTAATCATGTTGAACCAAAGTTACAAGCAAGCCTTAGGAGCACTCGTGCTGGATTGTGGCTATGCAGGATTGAAATTCATGAGTGTTGAAGGTCTAGATGTAGGGATACTTGTACCCTGTCCAGATAATTTCTTTAATCCCACTCAAATGATTTTCAAATTACAGTTGGATGATATGGAGACGTCTTGAAGAACAAAGCGCGGTTAGTGGCGAAAGGTTATCGTCAGGGAAGCTGGTATTGATTTTGAGGCATCATTTGCTCAGATGATAGAATTTAGAAGCGATCAGGACTCTTCATTGCTCACGCAGTCGAAGTATGACATGGTCATTACCAGTAGGGACGTGTAAACCGCCCTTCCTCAAACGGCGATCTGAATGAAGTTGTCTATGTAGTCAACCTGAAGGATTTGTTGATCTCAGAGAATCCATCGATGTTGTACCGACGTCAAGAAAGCTCTTTATGGACTCCAACAAAAGCTTCTCAGTGCTATGGTATGACAAGCTATCATAGCGTTTCTAATCAAGTCCGGGATTTACAAAAGGCAGTGGTCGTTTCTCACTCTCCGAGAGAAAACAGGCAAACATCTTAACTGGTACAATTATTGTAGATGAATTATTATTCTTTGCCTCTACCAACCCCAAAAAGCCTGTAAATTATTTGAATTTGGAAATGAACTAAACGTTCAAGATGTCGATGATGGGGACAATGTCATTCTTTTTTTAGGATTCCAAGTTTCTCAAAACCCCAGAGCATCTTTATCACAATCCAATATGATCATGAAAATCTTGAAAAAGTTTGGTTTTGGACTCAATGCACACCCATCGACACTCCAATGGCGAGCGTCCCAACCTTGATGAAGATAAGGGAGAAAGTTCATTGATCCTACACGATTTCGTGGTATGGTTGGCTCCTTATGTCATTTAGTGCATCTAGTCCTGACATAGTTTTTGCTGTTTTATGTGTGACACGATACAGGCTAAGCATACTGAAATGCACCTTATGCTTAAAGCGGAATCGATCGGTACTAAAAGGAACCATCACATGGGTCTAGAGTTGTATGCGAAGGGACTCCGGCTTTGAATAAAGCTTTGCAGATGACTGACTATGCAGGACTGTCATGGAACACACGGAGAAATACTTCTGTTAGCTCAATTTCTTGCGACATCGATTGTTAGCTGCGTCACCAAAACGCAGAAAAGTACCGCCATCTCACTACAGAGGCGAATACATCGCCCTATCAGGCTGTTGTGCTCAAATCCTTAGATGCGTTCTCAACTCCGAGGACTAGGATTTGCGTTCAAACAAAATTCCGATGTATTGGACATCAAAGTGCTATTGCTCTATGCTGTAATCTTGTTCAACCAATCGCGCTCCATGCCATTATATCCGTACCACTTATCCAAAGAGCAGGCTTTTTGAAAGGAAATTGGTTGAGTCTATATTTGTAGAGACAAATAGCCCAATGGCTGAATCTTTACGAAGGCATTTACCGAGAGCGCGCTTGCCACACTACTCCCACTGTTGGAGTTAAACAAATGTCACCATGAGACTCTGAAAAGAATACAGGATGTGTCTGTTTCTCCGAGTTAACCAATGTTTTAAATTGTATCCTGTATATTGTAAAAAAAAAAAAATATATATATATATTTTAAATGGCTTGCAGTTACTTCAGACTGTAACCCGGTTTTAACCCAGAGATTTAATGTACGTTTCAGTGCATTATTTCTTCAACAGACAAGAAGTTGTCTAAGCCCCGAACTATTTTTTTTTAATAAAAACATTTGTTTTTATAAATATGTTCGGGAAGATCCAAATCAGAATGTGACTTATAGAACTTTAAATTGAACGGGTCATTGTTATGAGGGGTGATAATAGTACTATAACAGTTTGCAGGTCAAATGGACACACTGTTGCTGATTCTATTGGAGAAAGATCGAAACAACCAACTGCTTACAAGTTCAAGACAGATTGCAGTATCATTCCTGTCTGGGTATTCTAAAGGTCTTGTTTCAATTGCTCACTTGATAATTGTGCTATTTCACCTACTTATACTTTGAGGGGAGATTCGATAACATTTTAAAGTCATACTGGTCCAAAACCATTCACAAGTTTAAACTTTTTTGATCGGGGTGAGAAAATGTGACTTATAATCATGAAAACAGGATAATTAATGATTCACCTTTGATTCTAAAATGCTAAGTCCTATCTTATTGCATGTGCTCTAAACATCTTTCGATTATCGACGCACTGGTAGGGGGAGCATAAGTGATTTTTGATCAAATAATCCTCCCCCCCAAAAAAACCCCGCGGTTTTTTTTTTACCAAAAGTCTTGTGTTATACACGTATTGATAAATGACAAAGAATCTTTTGTTCATGTTGTGACGTGGATCTTTAAGGAAGGCTCGAGGAGAGATGTTGTACCACCAGGGTATTCGTATGAATGTCTTGCCTGGTCTTCGGACTGCGCGCCCACTAAGTGAAGTGGATTTCCCTGACAAGTATCTGTTTACAAGTTTGGATTTCCCAAGGCACTTCTTATCTTTGGGATATATTTCAAAAACTCATCAGGAGACATTCTGATTAAACTTTCGTTTGGCCCCAAACAAATTTTTAAGCACATCGAATGTTTTTCAAAATCATTTTTGCCACAGGCTTATAGATTACTTAATTGTATAAGAAGTAAAACGCTTTTGTGAATAAAAGGAATTATTACGGGTATAGTCAGCAGTTAGTTTATGTTCTGACTCTTCTTTACCCATTTATTAGTACGATATACTATTAGTGTTGTTAGTTTCGGACATCTGGTCTTGAGGAACGGCGAACATTAGGGAATCTGATTACTTAGGTATTAGAGGGGGAACTAGCTTTGTCACTGCGGAAAACCTGATCAAGAAGGTTCTTTGTAGATGAATCTATTGAATCAAGGTGCAGTATTATTGGTAATCATTGATCTCTCGGAATCAGAGGTTAATGAACGACCAGATTTGAGTATCGTTATACTCGGTCCCTTCACAATAAAAACCTTTGTGTGTTCAACAAAATGCTTTTTTAGAACACATTAAGTGGATTTGACAAACAAAAATTGGTTTTTGTGGTGACTAAATTGTTCTATCATGGCGAAATGACGACTCAAAGTAACCGATGCAAGAATGTGCTCATATCTCATACACAGTATCTGATATTAATCATGAAAAGTTTTATTCAAGGCTTCCGCACAATTTGAAGAATCAAGTCTTCTTCAAATTCTAAAAGTTACAATTGATTGGAGAAGAGACATCATCTAAGCTTTCAAAGATTCCAACAGATCATGAGATGTGAGGAGGGTGGGGGGGTGGGGGAACTTTTTTTTTTAAAGATCAGTTTATGGCAACGTTAAGTGGAAAGGAGAAATCACAAAGTAATATCAGAGAAGAAAAGCTTAAACAGTCAAAGATCAAGATCAAGTCATTACAATCTTAGTTCTGAAGTCATGAATCAAGTTGTTAAGATAGAATTACCAAAGCACATCAAGTGAAGTACCCCATCTACAAGAGCTAAAGGAGACAGCCACGAGTGCGCTTCTTCTCATGTGACCTCTCTAGGCGGTGATTGTTAGGATCTTCATAATTTGACCCAATCAAAGAAGCTTCGGTCACTCGAAGTTACCAAGACTAAAAGTCTTGCTCGTAGACTATGTTATTTAATGTTTATTATGTATAAGGGCCAAGATGTAAAAAGCCCAAATAGAAAGCCCTAAAAGGCAAATCCTTTTAGTATAAATAGACCTAGTTTAGTCAAAATTAGGTTAGCTACTTCATTATTATTTTTCATCTTAAGGGTTTTGTAGCAACTCCATTATTTTTCTTTCAATCAAAAGTCTTTAATGTTTAATCTTTCTTTTTGCCATTGATCTTGTGATATCATCCATGGAATGATCTAGGGATCCTACAACAAGTCTCCAAGATTTTGCTAAAAATTGAGAAGACTGTAAATGAACAACTCGAAGCAGAGGATCTGACTCGTTCATCTAATAAATCTAAGACATCCCATGCTATAGCCGCCAACCTTTCTGAACTTAAGCTGAAGAAGATTCTCATAGATAAGATGGAAAGTAATAAGTCAATACACAGATTGTATGAACAGAAGAAATATCTACAAAGATTGGTTGTGCTACGAAAGTGACAAACTTATACTTGACAACAAATAGAGATACTGTCTCATTTAAAACGGAGTCGAGTGATGGGGATAAGACGAAGAACCCTCCGTTGGATCAAAACCAGGGGTCCAGAGAAGAAGAGATGGAAAGGAAATAGAGTTCACCTCGTGCACCAAGGAAAAGACTCCAAGACAATTGCAAGTCTATTGAAAGGGTCCAATTCATCATAAGTTGATGACAGTTGATCAGCGGAGGAGCCTATGCACCATACGTAAGATTTGGAAGAACCGCAAAGGAGTTCGATACTGATTTACTAAAGATTAGTATTGATGAGACCACTCAGGCATCATGATTGGCTTCTGGAAACCAACAAAACCTCCAACTCCGTTCATGATTTGGGAAACAAGACTTTTACCTGTGTCATGGACAATTCAACCTTGAGAATCAGCAGTCTGGTAGGAAGAAGTATACTCGTGACTCGTTTAATGAGTGATGGATACTCTTTAGACTTCTCAGCCATTGGGATGAATCGGCTCAAAGTTGATACTCTGACTCTTGGATTATTAGCTGGTCCAACATTCAAGCTGATGGAAGGATCGTGCAAGAGTCTAGTAGAACTTGAATATTTTCTTAAAGAAGTCTATAAGGCAACTACTGATCAGCTTAACTGGAACAACCCTGAAGGCCAGCAATATCCACATGATATGCGCAAGCTTTTACCTTTGATACCTAATTCATAAGGTCGACGTGTTATACCTTTTGATCACTTCATAAACAACTACCTTGAGTATCTAAGGGGTGGTACCTCGAGCCAAACTTATGCAACTTCAGTAACGAAGACCAAGGTTGCAGATTATGGGCATGTCAAATGGATTGAAGACCTGGTTCCAAACACCATGTGGAGTCCTGTGCCGGTTATCTACGACAAATATGCACTATGGGTAATCTCTCACTAGGGTCGAAAGCGTCAGTAATTATATGGATTTGATGTCAACAGGGAATCTGCTCATGATGTCTACTCTAGGTACATAATCTTTACTATTATAAAGCTTTAGATTCTCTAATGGTATAATTATAAGCATTTAGATTGGATCACTGTTCGTAGAAATGATGACAAGCTGTATACATTCAAAGAAGGCGATTACAAGAGGCTTCGCTTACAAGACATTGAAGACATGTTGCTACTTCTAGTTCAAGGTAAGCTGACAAACCTCACTATTATAGAACGCCTTGCTCTGAATGTTTCATTAAGAATGTTACAAGAAGCATTGTCATCTAAAGGCGTGTGGAAGATCTTCAGTTAGGTGTCGAAAGTTACCAAAAGAAGCTGAAGCTTACAAAGCCAGACACGTACATATCAAATCTCAAAAGATTGCCAACATACTAAGCATACGCAAATCCTTAAGGCTTTATATACCAGAATAAAGACAAGAAGAATAAATTGATGCGTATCGATGAACTCCACAAATTCAGTGACGGTACACTCAACGATGTTCGGACTGCTCTTGATGATATTCTAAAGAAAATCAGGATGAAGTATCTGCCACAGACGTACTAGAAAAAGGTAGATAAGGACAAAGCAGGAGCTATGATTCAGGCAATTGATAAACGGCTCAAGAACAGAAGGATCATGCGAAGCCTGGAAAAATTTATTGGTGGGAGATCGTACGAGGGAGACTTTTGACTGCTGCAAAGGACAATATGATTTATCATATGATGCACTCATCATAACAGGTCATACCTCGTAAATAATAAACACTTGTTAATTTGTATATATGTAGTGTAGAGTTAATGGTGATAATAAGGAGTGCTCGAGTACAAAATTTTCAAGAATTTCTTAGTAAATTTAAAATTTCTCAAATTATTATACTCGACACTGTCTTATATACCCTCAAATATTGAAGGGGAGCATTAAAATGTTCCTTATATATTGTGTAATATTTTGTCCCTGAACGTTTAATCAATTGATATCCAAAATATCAAGGGGTTAACATTTTGGATAAGGGGAGAAAATGTGATTAAACTACATCTAATTTGTACTGAAATGTATTCATATAAAATAGACTCAATGCACTCCACACTTAGCATGTACTACGATTACGATGCACATGTTAAAGGGGAGCTTTTAGTGATAATGAAAAGCTCTCAAAGTGTAAATCATTTTTATATTTATATCAAACACTTTGATTGAACTTTTCAATGGTTTTTGAAGGATTATGATGGAATACCTAAAAGACCGACCATGTACTTAAATTTATGGAGTTATAAGGTGGTTAGGCATATGTATTCAAATCCTATGATCCAGCCAGAACCAGAGGGATCTACCCAAGGATATCCACTAGATAGTGTAGAAGTCCTTAGGTATGATACAAAGGGAGAAAAAGTGAGAATCAGGAAAAGTGCCGACTAAGATGGAGCTAGTACTAGAAGAAACCCAACAAGGTACTAGTTATGAAGTCTCGATAAGCGCTGAAGGGGTTGAAGAATTAAAAATAATTGTAAGGATAAAGGGTGAAAAGAAAGAAGCCCTTCATACACTTAGGCAGGAACCGGGTCAATACATAAACTATCGAAAACGCTAAGGTGTTGTCTGACATTGAAGATTGTTATGGACCTAGTGACGCTATGCACAACCCTCCCTAGCCACTCATGGTCTTTTAACAGACTCTTGTTTCATTTCTCACACAGATTACACGCATTTCTATCAACTTTCTCACTATGAGTTAGTTGATATTGAAAAGGTGGCAGTCTGCTCCAGCCTCCGATCACTAAAACCAAAGTGCACTATTGAGTCTAGAGCTAAAAGAGATCATCCATAAATCTCAGTAGGACACTTGTCAAATTATGCTTGCTAAGTCACACAATGTGAATAACAAGATATACATTAAAAGTCCTACGCATTGTCCTTGTGATTTTGCTAGAACATCCGAGTGATATTATTCACAGTGAAGATGGAAATCTTGCTTGAGCCAACATCAAACAAGCTCATGATAAGTGACTTGTGCGATTCTATATGAATCAAACTTGTGACAACTGGAAAGAAATGATGGTGCGATTCTATAAGAATCAAACCTGTTCCAGGTTATGAATTGATGATTGATGATGAATTTTGAAATGATTAACACTCTCGATGTGTCACAAAACCACTTTAGCAAGTGACACGTCGATTGATTTTCAAATCAATTTTTATTTCAATCGGTGAGATAGTAACTCGCTGGTTCACTCTTATCGTGCTGTCTGCTTTGAGACGTTCCGATAATGAGAACATGATGAGTTTGATGAATCTGATACACATGTGTTAGAAAGATTCGGTACTTCAGTTGGAAATCCTATCAAGGAGATTCTTCCTAAATTGAATCTACCTGATCACAAGTCGATCCTCACGGATTCGAAGGTTACTCTAACCAAACACGAGCGAATGACAAAGCCATATTCGTCCCCCTGCTTTATTGCTAGCTGTTTTATTTCAGGAATTTATAAAGATGGACATAGAGGTACCTGATCCCAGCTGACTCATAGATCCATAACCACATGCTCATACCCGACCGACAAATGTAAAAGCATATTGAAAACTTAAGTACATGTTTCAAGACTTCTGCTACTCTAATACCGCACGTCCTTCTTGAAGCGAAGAAGTGTTAAAGTTAAAGAACTTCAAGAAAGATGCATTATTAAAGCTTTTCAAGATCATCAAATCAAGAAAGGTATGAACATGTCGGTCCAAAAGTCACAAGTTTACAAGTTCACGAGATGGCAAAGTTTACAAGATGGCGAAAAGAGATTATGCTTGGTTGATGATCTTAAGGTGTTCAAGATCACATTCAAGACAAGCTAAGGAACAAGCTCAAGACCTAAAGTCTATGATCACTACATCAATTCACAAGTTAATGATTGAAGCTAAAGACTACGAGCTCAAGACTAAAGTTAAAAGCATAGTATGCTAGGATTAAGTATCTATAAATTGGAGTGACCTCCCTTAGGAGGAGATTGTTAGAAACACAAAAAGTACCGGTCACTTCCAATAATAGTTAGTCAAAGCCCGTAGTTAGTCAATATAATGTTTAGTAATATAATAGGGCCAAAAGGCCCATAGAAAGCCCACAAAGCTCCTATACCCGGCCAAAATAGTAGTATAAATACACCTCTCCATGCCTTAGAGAGGTGGTTGGTTGTTCATTATTCACACACATAATACAAGTTCTCTTTTATGTTCTTTCTCTCTCTAAAATGTTCATCCAACCACTTTCTTTCTCTAAAAACAACTTTCCTCCTCTTTCTATGTATGTTAATTTGATTGTTCTTCATAAACCGTGTGTATTTTTACAATGACTATCGGCTGATACCTTTAGGTATCAACCATGTTTATGAAGATCTAAAACAATCTAAAAACGAAGATAAAGAAACAACACAAATTAAATGACATTCCCATTTTTATGAATGTTTTTTTGTAAAACATTTGTGCATCTAGCATTTCTCTTTTTTAAGTTACTTGATGACTTCATGACTTACTTTCTTACATTATTTTTTAATTTTTTATTTCACGGTTTAAAGAAATGGAGGATAAGTATGATGATATGTATATATTATCATGCAACGAGTATAGATAGCTAATTATGCGTATGCGTGTATCTAAATAATTTTGTCCTGCGTTTAGGACTTATTAAGGTGTGTCGTTGGCGACGACAATAGCGACTAGCAAAGTCTTTCAACCGTAGCAAACTATAGCTAACCAAACCTTATTAACAATAATAGAATAATGATAGTTACATTTTGGGCTCGTTTAGTATATATGTGGTTTTAGGATTTAGATAATTTGAATTTTTATTTGATGCAGAAGAGATAAAATTATATAAATAATTAATAAATAATATTTTAAAGATTAATAAAAACATTAAAAAAATAATTGTATCAGTTAGTAATATATATAATGGAGAGATGCATATAGAGACCTAAACTTGCCCCCCACAAACTCAGAAAACCAAGCCATCTAATAGGGGATTCACATAGTACACTTATTTGACCATCAATGTCAAATTGTAAAGCCAAACCGTGAAACAAACAACAACTTTGAGCCCGTTTGGTTTATAAGTGGTATTTGGATTTGAGAATGATTTGAAAGGTTTGTGATAGATTTGAAAAAGGATTAAGAGAGATAATATATATTATTAAATATAAAAAGATTTGATTTATAAATTTATAAATGAGTTAAAAATATTTTATGGGACGAAATAGAAAATGAAATTAATATGACAAAAGAGAGACAGTCAAAATGGGTGGCTGAGAGAACTTATGAAACATGCTTGTGTCAGAAATACTTTCGAAATCCTACCAATATGTTGTGGTATGGGTTTTGTGAATCTACACCTTCACACTATTTCAAAAGGAGGATACCAAACTAATGATTTTCAGATTGATGCTAAGCCAACAGTGCTATAACCCTCAAACAAACACACCCTTTATTCTTTAAAACTTCAAAACCCAATCCAAACTTCAAACCAAACGGGCCCTTTAAGACATATATAAACTACAAGTTTTGACAAATCCAAATGCTAAAAACAAGGGAGAATTGTTTGTGCGTTGCGGCAGGAAAAAAGATAATCAACAATAAATACTCGATTTCTTGAATTTCAATTATATCTATAAATAATTACAGTATTTATTAACATCTTTACCCGACATAATTATTTGTTAAATCTTAGAAATTACGGACGTTCTTTGTAATATAAGGTAACTAACATGGACTATTTATGTAATATTTTGTAACACAAACAATCTCTAAATTTAACACAAGGATCGTTGCTGAAATCATTATTTAATTAAAGGGACTATTTGTGTAAATTTTCGTTACATATTTAGTCACATATCTAGCATAAGGATTGTTTCTGCAATCACATTTGACGACAGGGAGAAATTTTGAAATTTATTGAGGACAGCTCATGAAATGCATGTTAACAAGAGGGATTATTTTTGCCAATCTTAAAATTTACTGTAGATGAACGATATTTTGTCTCGCAAAGCATTAAAAAACCTATTTTGACCAATTTATTATTTATCTAATTTTCAAGGTGTGGTTTGCGTGGCTATGTAGATGAATTCTTGATCCTACGTTCCCAAGTGTTCACGATGATATCTTTGCCAAAGTGCAAAGTATCTCGCTTCTTTGTATATCCAGAACGTGTCGTGTGTGGCTTTCGAGTAAGAGTAATTGGGTTTTAAACCCAATTGGTATTTCAATATACTTTGAAAAAAATATATTCCGCCTTTTTATGATTATTAGATTTTATACAATATGAAATCACACGTGGTTTGTAATGCTAGTATTAAATTTCAAGTCATAAATCACATGTGATTTTCATATTACAAATTACATGTGACTTGTAATTTCAACACATAAAAAAGACGATAATAACGACGATACAATAGTAATAAGAACGATAAAAAAATGAGATGTATAAGTAAGCCGTAATGATTTTAGCGATTTTGATCCGCTTATGCAAGAGTAATGGTAGAGGTAAAGAGGAGGTGAAGGTCATTACGGCTCAAAGCCTGGCGCATGAAGAAGAAGAAACGAGCTCTGGAGACAAAATATGTTGTTTTTATTATTGGTTTTTTTTGTTTGTCAGTATGTGTAAGATATATTGTGAGGGCATATATATCCATAAAGTGATACTCCCGTCTTAACATAAATATTCAGTTTGATTTTTCAGAGTCAAACTAATTCAACTTTAAAATTTAATATTTTTTTTGTTATATAATACTTGATAAAAATTATACCAATAAAAAATACACTTAAAACCCAATCAATTCATATAATTTGCATCAAGTATTACACACAAAAACAGTTAAGGTAAAAGTTGAACTATCTTGACTCAGAAAATTCAATCCGGACAATTATTTTAAAACGAAGGTAGTAGTATTTTTATGTGTTTAGTTAAAATAATAACCATTACAACTGAAAAATAAATGTAAAACGACGTGTTATCGGCGAAGGTCAAGATGACCATTATATTAACTATGTGTTTTTCTAACTTGTGGTATATGCGCACAAGTTAAAGAGGGCTTCACATTTTGCGTGTTACCCTCTGAATAGTTAGCAGCCATTTAATAATCCTCGTTATACCCTTTTTATAATAAAAGATGATTTGCACACTCCAACATTTAATTTGTACACTAAGTATACAGACAAATAAAGTAAAATTTTAATAACTGTATGTATATCCGGTGCACACATTGAAATCTCCTAATCAAATCCCAATATATGCAAATCAATTCCCCATTTAGAAGAAGTATGTAGAAGTAGAATATGATGAAAATCCAGCTGTATTTTCTTTTTCATTTAAAAATGAATGAATAAAAGTTAGGTTCTTCTTTCATTTTATTCTTCATCTTCAAAATTCCGAAATACTAATAACAAAACCATTTTATTATACTCACATCACAAATCACACACACAAACACTTTCTTACTTTTTAATCTCTCAATATATACTCATCAACTCATGGCGGTATGTATCTATTTCTTTATCTCAACATATATGAATGAATATATTATCTTAGATTTGTTCAGTTACTGTTTGATTCACTTGAACAAGTTGTTATTCATTGATTTGTAACTGAAATCGAATCGGTTACTCATAACTGTTTATTAGGTTTTTCAATCTGATATGGATTGGATATATTGCTAGTATTGTATTTACCAAGGGTATGTTTGGCGAAAGTAACTGTTTCCGGAGATGTAGATGTAGGGGTGTTTGTTTCGGCTTTTGGCTTATTTGGCTTTCGGCTTATAGAAGCAGGGTTGGATCAGTTTGGAAAACCCCCTCCCTCCGGAGACAGAGGTCAAGGCTGGAGGTCCTCTCTACCTTCGGGTAGGGGTAAGGCTGTCTACATCTCACCTCCTCCATTACCCCGTGGAACACGGGATTGGATACCGTTGATTTTTTTTCTTTTCATATCCTCACTTTTTGTTGCTTATTTCGAAACTTTTCTTAATTGTTTTTAGGTTGTTAATTCGTCATTTGTCGGGTTCTTAATTGTTTTTAAGCATGAGGCTGAGTTTGTACGTCTGTCTCTTTTGGAAAGAGCGTAACTTATAAAACAGGAATGAAGTTTTTGTCTTTCGATTAGGCCGCCTATGTTATCTGAACCTTTTTTTCGAAGAAAATTAAGTTAACATCATTTGAGTAAAACCTGGAGTTTGGATAAGGTCTACTTACAAAAACTATACGATTTACATGTCTGGATTTGCTATCGTCCTGGACTAGGGTGTAAACGAGTCGAATCGAGTCGAACTTGGACAATGTTTTGTTCGACTCGAGCTCGGCTCGATAGCTTGACGAGCTTTCATGAGGGAAGCTCGAGCTCGGTTCGAGAAAGTTTGAATTAGGCTCGAGCTCGACTCGAAAAGCTCGAATTATTTGTAATAGTATGTTTCTAAAACCAAATAAAACTGAAGTACAAAATTAAATTTGAATTAGGTTCGAGCTCGGCTAAAAAAGCTCGATACATTCATAATTTTGTATATAAACCCTTAAAATTACATAATATATGTAAAAAACATATACATTACTTAAAAGCTCGATAATAACTCGAGTGAAGCCTATATAAGCTCGAGCTCGACTCGTTTACACCCCTAAACTGGACATGTAAATACCACTAGCCGCTTAAGAAGATAGAAAGATTTCTCATATTCATCTTCGGACATAAAATTATGATTATGAGATGATATAATTATAACTAGTTTTGTTGAAGGGATCTGCTGCCTTACAGAATATTTCTATAGTTTAATGTATGTAGATGATACGCTTTTCTTAAGAGTAGATAGACTGCTCAAGGAGATGTTATACTGTTGACCACTATATTCTCACTTCAGAACTAAGGTGTTAAAAGAAAAACTAATATTGAAAAAAATAGACCAATTAAATGTAAATGAAATCGAACCATGAGGCTTTGGTTATACGACTCGATTTAGATCTTGGAAATAGCATAACATATGATACAGGAATAAGATTTTGTATATGTCATCTAAAGTTTTTATTTCTATGAAAAAAAATTCTGCTTCATTTGAGTAAGTGATGGACTTTGAATAACGTATTAAAGTCTACTTGTGAAATTTCACAATCTACATGGTGGATTGGCTATCTGCTTGTACATGTAAATACTATTAGTCACTCACGAAAAAAAAATACCGATTTCACAGTTTTCGTCCGACAGAAACTTACGACCAAGACAATAAATAATCATAACTGGTGTAGAAGGAATCTGTTGATCCACATAGCATCTCTATGTGCTGTCACTTTTTTCTCACATAAGTTGAGACTACTTGAGGAACTTATTATATTTTGTTGACACAGTATTTTCACCTCATATTATGTGTGGCAAACAGTTACATATTTGTGATATTTTTTGTTTCGTGACAAAACCTTGGTTCAATTATTTGCTAAGGCTGTCCAACATGTGCAACAAAAATCCATACTTATTTTTGGCTGCGAGGGGACAAAGTTTGGAGTTTTACTATGACGGGATCAAGTCCAATGTATAGAAAGTAGAAACCACCTATTCCCCACCACCAACCCCTTAGCAGAACCGACACAAAGAAGAAAACAGAAAGGACTGGAATTATTACAGTGCCATGTTGTGTTTTTTGGTTTTATGTGATGATTAAATAGCATGGACCATGCTGTGTCATCACTTTAGCATGATCAATGAAATAAGATGGTGGTGGCGTCGCCTGGATAGGCGCTTTTATCGAGTGTAGGGTCTGTTGACATCACTTGCATTCAACATACTTATAGTTGCATAGATTTTAGCCCTCTTATGGTTTGGTTCTTTCACAATGTAATTATGAACTCAACTTGTGTCCAAAAAGAGCCAAAAACCTGATTTACATAAACATGCCTTTTTATTGGTGCCACCTGTGAGTAATGTACTAGCTATTATTGCATTCTTGATGACCACCCATTCAGCCCAGTTATTATAACTTTGAAATTGCTACCTTAATTATGACTTGTATATTAAACTGCAAAATTTACTTCAAACTTTTCCGGCTATCTTCTTTTTGCTCATACTTCATTCACAACAAATTATTCTTGTACTTTTTTCTTTTACTTTGTTAGCCAATTCTCAGTTTTGTAAATTCTGAGCTTCTAGGATGACTACATTTGTGAATGTAAACTGTCTTACTTAGTTATCTAATCCTCAATTTTTTCATTCTTGAGCTACTTAACTGATTGGTATACGGCTGAGCAAAACCGACCGAAAACCAAACCTAACCGACCTGATCCAATCTCTATCCAGTTCGGTTTTTGGTATAATATATTTATGATTTTTGGTTTTGGCTTCGGTTTGGGCCAAAACCAAGAAAAACACACCTAAACTGTCTAATTCGAACCGACTGACATAAAACCGAAACTGACCGAGTCACTTTGGTTCGGTTCTCGGTTCATGTCCTTCCACATAATCGGTTTTGGTTCTGGTCTGTTTGGGTCATTTTTGACCCGATGCTTAGCCCTAGATTGGTATAAGCACTGCTCTTTGATTTTGTGCCTTTCCGAACTTCTGGCATTGTAGACCTTTCTAGAATCTTTAAGTGAAGTATAGCCATCACTATGCAAAGAAACATGCCTAAGTTGCAACAGTAGACTTTTTGGTGTTGCTGATATGTGCACTTGGGGATTCAACATATTTGCAGTGAATCGTAACGGTCATTCTTCCAAGAATTCTACATAATAAATTTTTTCTTTATCTTTTATGACTTCTCAAAATATATCCAGTTTCAGTAATATGATTTAGACGACCACGTTACATGGTTGTCAATGTATCCGCATGACAGAACACCAAATACGTACATTGTGCTACATTTGCCATCAATTGGTTAATCAAATTAGACCACATCTTAGGCCATTATAACTGTACTCATCCACCAATTTTTATTGCTGTGTTTTGATGTTTTGAATGAGATATAAATTAGCTGCGTAGTGACAATGCATGATGGTTATATATATGACGAAAGCAGGTTTATGTAAATTGTGTGAATGCTCCATATTTCTATAGTGTAATTGTTTATTTTCTTGTCAGCCTTGATTAGTTGTTGCTGTAACTTGTTCAACTAAGGGGTTGTTTGAGATTGCTCTATAAAAAACTGCTCATCTGCTACATTTATTTTGAAATAAGCAGTTTGGAATAAGCTATTTCAATCTGTTTACACAATCGTTTGGATAAGTAACCAAAGACCCAAACACACTAGAAAGTGGAAGCTGCTTAATCTTCTGTATTTGAACACAACACACAGTTCTAATAAGCAATACCAAACACCCCTCATCGGTTACCGATAGAAACTAGAAAGAAGATAAATTAGGAAGGCTATTGTATAAGGGCTTGTAAATATTCTCATTATTTGCTATGTACACAATGAATTGCGGCTGTTCACCCGTAATTATCTAGGGATACCCATGCCCGACACTTACAATACTTTCATATGTCTCACGTGCATGCTTTTCATTCTCTATAAGGTCAAACTGTTCCCACCACCAATGGTATCATGTTGCTTGCTAAAGGCATTCCAACCTCCCAGGAAACCTATCTGAATTTCTGAATATATTGAGCTAATTTTAAGAACATTTTAATGACCAAATCACCCAATTTCGAGTCATCATGAGACTACATTCCATTAACTCTCTTTAGTTTGTCACTTTTGACATTTAACGGAATACTATTAAATTAAGTCTCTTGTGTTACGTTTAATGTGGGTACTGTAATTGGTCCACCATGTTTACATCTGTGCTGACTTAGACGCAGTTACATAGAAACGTCACTTACTAAGGGTTCAACTATTACAGGAAAAAGGTCCTCCATTGCCGAAGTTTGGTGACTGGGATGTGAATGACCCTGCATCAGCTGAGGGATTCACAGTTATATTCAACAAGGCTAGGAACGAGAAGAAGGCTGGTGCCGCAACAGACTCTCCACCTAAAAGTGACTCCACTTATAATAAGCCTGGGACAGCTACTCTTGGAAAGCCTCAAACTGTAAGCTGTTACAAATATTGTTTACTTGCTTAGATTGCTAATTTTTCACATATGGGTATTACATCTATATAATTAGAGGTTATAGGTGCAGTACTAGCTCTTAACATGTGTGCTTTTTAATCATCTTAAAAATGTCAAATGGTTTCTCTACTTCTAACGTTCTATTAGAGATGGCAAAATGGGCGACGGGCGAGTCTGGAGATTGGGCAAGTCAAAAGTCAAAGCAAGTCCTTTCCTTAGAGGTTAAAATGTGTCCCGTTCATGCTGACCCAGTACATCTGTCCAATTTCTTATTTATATTTTCATAAACATAGGTGTGCCACATATGATTACAAAACCTGTATTATATATATAATTATCAGCTATATATAATGAAACGGTTTAGGAGGTTTTATGCACTATAGTATATGACCGATTTCCATCTAAGCTCTATTTTTTATTTCACCTTTTTGACCCGTTATACGATTCCACCCATTCATTAGTATATGAGTCGAAATTGCCACCTCCACATTATATCAATGCGACCTCTAAACCTGGTGTGACTCATTTTGCTATTTTCTTGATTGGGTATGGAAAAACTTTGTTTTTGCAGAAAAAATGGTTCTGCTGCATGGCATAGAGGTGATGAGAGACGGCTTGTATCTTATTGCTCGTGTCCAAACTCCAAACAGGGTCATGCTGGAGCTCATTCTGCTTTAATTTTTATGATGATAATATGTAACCGTGAACAAAAAAACTATATGTTATGATTGCTTTTGTTCCCTCTTTCCTTCTTAAAAAGAGATTTATTTAATTTTAGGATTTCAATACCTAATGTTTTTCATCTTGGAATGGACTTGTCAATTGCTCTTTATATGATGCTTTCTGTCGACCCAAATCAAGTTTAAAACTTGCATCAACTGTGTGGGTCATGCTTGCAGACGATGTGTTATATTGATTATGTACTATGGTGTTCTTGACAAAGTGATTTAAGGTGTAATCATACCATCTTGTTTCTTCTAGATATCAAGAAACGAACGTCACAAAACTTGTGTATCGACTTGCCTCTTATTTAAGTTGGTTTGTCCAATCGATATGTACTAATTCGAAGGCGAGTATAAATAGTAACAAGGGTAAATCAGTTCATTTAAAGTGTAGACCGGTTTCAGGTTTTTGAAACCAAGTTGTATTTGTTTTAGCACAGAAGTTGTGTGCAAGTGTGACATGACACCATATTGATTACTACATCTGTATATTAACATGGTACAACAAGATAATCACTCTTCTTTAGAGTAACACAGCCTGTATTCTTTTTAGCAATTATCGTCCTGAACATGGTAATACAGGTAACAAATATAACCATATGTATCATTGATCCATCGGGGGTAAGTTATCATATTGTTCTTAGTAGGAATTTTGAAAAATGAATTAAATCTGTACTTATTACAAGATCTCGTGTTCACGAAAAATAAACTCACCCTTGACATTTCTCAACTTGGTTCGTAGCCAATACAACTCCAAAATTATGTTTAAAATGCACAGAAAAGAAAGAAAAACTAAAGACGACATTTTGTGCTTATACAAATGTGACTCACCATCTTAAACTCTCGAAGTCCCGAGCTTGCGCTCAAACAAACGTTGGAGAAGATAAACCTGGAGTATGCTGGCACCTACCAGCGCCGCAGATTCTATTATCGCCTTGTGAACAGCTCTCTTACTCATTCCTTCATTTACTGCACACATATTTAAATAGTAAAAACAAACCGACAATAACTGACTTTCAAAGTGAGAAAAGATTTCAATTCTACGTATCATCCCAGATATCATTATCGATAGTGTCATATTATACAAAGTACTTAGACTTTTAAAAAATCAAACAAATGAAAAAAATTCGGATAAACTATATAAGCTTGAATGGCTCCAGTTGCGACTTCATTAGGCAAGCATAGAAGAATACAGTTTGACTCTTAGAGTCAAACAAAACATGAATCGAAACTTCAGAATTGACACAAATGCTTGCAAAAATCAAGAAATTTTTTGTTCCCGTGTCATGTTTATACTCGTTGTCGCAACAGAATGTAGTAACTTCAAACTTGCGATTCGATTCTTATAAATCAAATGCAAGAGATGTAACAAGCTTTGACCACAAAACATAAACAGAAGGAGGTGTCAGGGTTATACCAAGTGCCTGGCGATCGGTTTCAGCCTCTAACCAATGCTGTTCAAACTGAATGTTGTAAAGAGCTTCTTCTAGCTTTGATATTTGTTCAAACAATGGGTTGAAATGTTCTGCGCATAGTTCATAATCCAAGGGTCAAATCCAAGTGGTGTATATTAAAAAATGTCCTACTTTTTAGAAACGTTCACAAAATAAACTCGCAAGTCACAAAACACCAAAATTCGCTTAAAATATGATTTTTGCAGACCTTTTTGCGATTTTGAAAGAATTGCGGAACTACGCCGATGTTTC
>BQNB010081156.1:0-29711 GCA_026074375.1 Tanacetum coccineum
CATATCCTTCGAGAAGACCTATGCCACATAACTTTCAATAAAAATTCTCCTACCTCTCTTTCTGCCATGTGTTATTAGTAAATAATAAGTTTTTTTACGGATCTGTATTTGATAATGGAGAGGTTAGGGTTAGGGTTAGGGTTTGACGTGTGGTCTAGGGGAGGTGGCTCAACATAGTCACCTAGGTCTGAGGATCATACCCGCTCTGATACCATGTTAGACAATGAAAACCCCGTAGGTTATGATTTATTATTGACCACCATTTATAATGGTAAAACCCTAATACCCGAAACCCACAAACCGGGCTTGGGCCTATTATCCACTAATATTATATGTTAAACGTTTGAATAACTAATTTGTATCGGTGACACTTTATAAAATAAGTCTCGTTTGTCACGCGGGCTTATGAAAGGGCTTATAAATCATAAGTCTCTACAAGCCCCAGCCCCATAAAATGGGCTAAACACTTTAGCCCGAGGCTTTTGAACCGTAAATTACTTATTTACCCACAAAAATATTTAACATATACCAAAAACTCATTTAATTATGTCCTTTTTAGTAATTTTACAATAATAAGCCCCAGCCCTAGACCATTTGCCAAACAAGTTTACAAAAATACAAATTTCAATTACGGCTTATAATATAAGCTCTGGCCCCAACTCCGGCCCCAACCCAATTCGCCAAACATACCCTAAGTGTGAAAAGATGCTAGAATTCTAACCTTGTGTCAGGACGTACGAGCCAAGGGACAGTCTCAGGTAGACAGTTTCTATGGGGCGTAGGCCTCCCAAAAGGTAATGGAGGCATGCAAAGGTTCCCTCGGGCCGAGCGAAGATTGGCCCTCGAGTGCAAAGGCAGAAGGGCCTTTTACCTCCATGCGGCATTGCTTCGTCAGGCTTTCGCCCATTGTGGAAAATTCCCCACTGCTGCCTCCCGTAGGAGTCTGGGTCGTGTCTGAGTCCTACTGTGGCTATCATCCTTGATAAGTGCTTAATTACACATATCTTTTACCTCTAAAAACGAGCTTAAATGACCAAAAACAGACAAAAACTGCCAAATATATGTTTGTTTTGCATTTGTATTGTGCAGGAAGTGGATATCAACAAAAAGGCAGAAAACCAAGCCAAAATGACAAAACTGAGCATGGAATGGAAAAGACTGTGCAAAATCAAGGCCAAAGTCCAAAAATGTCAAAGTCAGAGTCAATACTGATGAATCAGCAGTCAAACCGGAGCCGGAACTGAAGAATACTATTGGATGCAATCTTAACCCATCTGATGGGCCGGGAAAGCCCAATAGTATAATTATGAAGACTGTGAAGACCAAATGGGCCCTCAATCAATTACAACAGCCCATTTGTGTGCATTTGACAAAGACTGTGAAGACTTTGAAGGCCCAATCCTAGCCCAGTTACAGCCAATCTCAGCCATTGTACACACAAAACCCACTTCATAACCTTATTGGGCTTGAAAAAGCCCAATAACCAAACCTGTACCTTATTGGGCCCAAACCCAAACCCAGTGGGCCCAATACAAGCCCAAACACAAAACCCAAGCCCAATAACCTTTTTACAAAACCATAGGGACTTGTTGTGTTATTTTCAAAAGTATTTTATAAAGAAAAAGAGCTAAAAAGAGTCCAGGGACTGAAACTGCCAATTGGCATTTCTTTTACAATTTTAAAAGCCAAGGACTGTTTTTGTAATTGTTCAAATCCTTCTTTATTTCTCTTTTTATAAAACCACAGGGACCAATAATGAAATTACCCTAACCTTTCTTTATTCTTTTGTTATAAAAGTCAGAAGGACCAAATGTGTAATACTCCAAACCCCTTTATAACTGTTTTTGGGCTTAAAATAGAATGAAAAGAGAGAGAAACATGAGGGGCTAGTATTGCATCTTTTTCATTCTTTTCTTTTAAACCGAACCAGCAACAGGGTACCTTATACCCCTTTCCCGCCAACCCCATACCGGGCACCCCCATGGTTTATAGCCAATACCACTATCCCAAGTACCACCACCAGCTCACCCTAACCCTATACCCACTCACCCCAACCTTATAAGCTTTGCCAACTTGGCAATCACACAACCCGAAGACCCCATCGATGGCTGAGAATGTTGTAAGGCCAATGGAAGGCTAGGATTGCTTGGGAAGTATTGTACTCTCACAACAAACACAACCCAAGACAAATAGAAGGCAGAGGACTTCTATAAAAGAGAAGAGAACAAGCCGAGTACCATAACCCCTGTTTTTACTTTTGTAGTTTAAAAATTTAGTTAAGTTTACTTTGAAAGTGTTGTATTCAGTTTATTTAAAGTTTATGTTGTAATATTTTCAGCATTAATAAAAGTTAAGAGTTTTTTGAAATATTGCATTTGTTAAAAATTCGAAGTATAAATTAAAGCCTTTAAACCTGTTTAATCTTACACCACCATGTGTAAGAGTTGTTAAGCTCAGCATATAATCTCGTAATACCCCTTTATTTCTTTTAAAAAGCTAAGAAGAAGCTGAATTTATAAATTAAGGGGGTGTTTGGTTTAGACCCCAAAATGGGTCAAATGGGTGTTGCAATAGGTCATACTCACTCAGCCAACTTTGGCTGAGTGTGTGGGCTTATTTAGATTAGCTTAATCAAACTTTTTAGTGTAAAAATAAGTTTTTAAGGCTCCTTTGCTTTCTGTCAAAGTTTTATAAGCCACAAAGTGAGCTAAACCACTTAAGCTGTGTAGACAGCTTAAGCACACCTTGTTTGTGCTTATTTGAGTGTTACTAGCCCCTTTCAAGAGCCACTTTGTTCTGTTATTATAAAATTGACCAAGCCAAGTCAAAGTACCTAAATGTCATTTCTTTGTGAACCCTTAATTTCAAGCCACAAAATCAGCAACTTTTTCTTAACCCTAATGGCTCAAACTTTGAAAATAAGCTCATTTGCCTCCATTTTTAATCTGTTTGTGGTTGGTTTTGGGTAAAAAGCTCTTAAGTGCTTATTGCATAAGCCTAAAAAAGCCCTTAAGCTCACTGTTGGATTTCCCCTGGTGCTAGACACCACCATTCAGCCTCCCTTATTTAGCTTATTTTGTATTAAGCTCCTAGATATTTTAGCTTTTATTTATAGCTTATTAGTTGCCTTATAAGTCCCCAAAATCTTATAGCTTATCTCCCTTTCTAGGTTAGCTTAATTTAGGCCTTAAGTATCCATTTTTCTGTTTTCTTTTAAAACTGTTTAGATTAGCTTATTGATTCCAGCTTATTTTAGGGCTTATTCTAGAAACCTTAGCTTATTTAGGACTCCCCTCTCCCTATTAACTGTTTCCCATAAGTTTTAGCTTATTTTGTTAGCTTAAATCCCAATAAGAAAGAAAATTAAGCTCATAAGCTTAATAAGCTTTTGCAGCCCCAAAAGCTCACTTTTCTAGCTTATTAAGTTAACTTCAAGCATAAGTGCTTTTACAAAAAAGACTCCCCATAAGCCCTTCTACAAGTTTGCTTATTTGACTTTTGTCAAATAAGCACTTTGGACCCTTTTTGTAATCGGGGTCCAACTCAGGGACCATTTGTGTAATTTTGTCTTTTTTAGTTACCTTTGTTAGTCCCTGTTGTTAAGTACCCTGTTACTTCGTTAGTCCCTTTTGTCCTTTCACTGTTAGTCCCCAGCAGTTAACCCTGTTAGATTTATTTTAATTAAATAATTAAATTAGGTTTAAAATTAATTAGTTTAATTACTTTTAATTTAAACAGTAACTTTTGGGCATTTTTATATTTTTAGAATTGTTTATTTTTCTTTATTTAATTTATTTTTTCAGAATTTTTTTATAAATTTTATTTTTTGTCTTTTCTATTTTTCTTAGTTTAATTAGGTTATTTAAATCTTTAAAATTTCATTAAAAAAATCCAAAAATTAATAAAAATATATTTTTCTTTTTTAATAAAATTTTTCTTTTGTCATTTGTGTTAGGAAAAAATTTTATTTAATTTAGTGTTAGGCTTATTTTTCTTAAGTTTCAGTCTTGACACGTTTTACCGGGTGCGTTTTACAGTTCTCTTCTTTCGTTTTACATTCAAACGACCTCCGTTTTAGTTCTAGTTTTCTTTATTTTTCAAATTAAGTTAATTAGAATTTAATTTTGATTTTTAATTTAATTTAGCATTTATTTTCTTAATTTTTAGTATTTAGGTTTCCCGATACCTGATTCTGTTCCCCGTATTTTAGTGTAGATTTAATTTTAGGATTTCCCTATAACAAATTTTGTTTCCCGTAGTTTTTAAGATCCCCATTTCCTATATCTGTTTCCCGTAGATTAAATTAGGTTTTATTTAATTAATTTTAGTTATAATTATATCAGTGTTACCATCATATCTAAATATTCTCCATCATTCAATTTCTCATCAAACCAGGATTACTTTCAATTGCAGCCTCGTTGGGACATACGACCCGGGAATATCTCTTCCGGAATCTTTTTATAATTGATTCTTATATATTAAATTCTTTGTGTAGATTTTGACACTTTGCCTTGTTTAAGGGCATTTGGTTGAGATTTGCATTTGTGTTATTTTATATGTATACTATTTGACGAATCAATACAAAGGCCCACGGTTTGGGTTTGCCCTTAATGTACCTAAAGATTCTCTTTCACAGCATTAGTGGGAGGTCTTTGGAGTTACTTAAAAACTTAGGATCCAAGCTCAGACTGTAAACATATTATCAGGCATAGAAGCAAGTCAAGTACATTAAAGAGATTATGGATCTATAAATATGTTATTCCGACATCATCTGCTTCTTCTCCTTGGTCAAAGGCTTCTGATTCTCAATAGGAGTACTGGCGGTTCTTCACACAGTAAATTCAAATTTCTTTAGGATCTCTGCAAACATACTTATCCATAACTTATAAAAATCCATCTTATTTTCTGTTTGACTTGTAATCCGAAGAAATAAGGTTTGCTATCCTATAGAGCTCATTGAATCTGCTCTTCATCAATGCCTTAAATTCATCACACCAAAGACCTTTTGTAGAACCAAAATAATATTGCCACATTAACATGTACTAACATGATTCATTTTTTCCTTCTTGATAAAAAGAGTCTTGTCAAAGTTTTACTCTATTGTATCCATTTTTCAACAAGAATGGAAATTAGATCTCAAAGTAGCATACCAGGATTGGGAGCTTAATGTAAAACCATACAGAGCTTTCACACCTTGTTAGGACATCTTAGCGGAACTTAGGTCTACAAAGACCTGGGAGGTTGAGACACATACACATCCTCGTCAATTTTGACATACAGAAAGGCACTATTCACATCCATCTGATAAACTATGAATCCCATATAAGAAGCAAAGGCCAAAAAGATCCTAATGGATTCAATCCTAGCCACAGGAGCAAAAACCTCATCATAGTCTATCCCTTCCTCTTGCCTATGTCCCTGGGCAACCAACCTTGCCTTATTTATAACCACAACACCTCTTTCATCCTTCTTATTTCTGTAAACCCATTTTGTCCCAATTGCTTTCTTCCCATAAGGCAAATCTACAAGAATCCAAACTTTTATGTATCTTGAATTGCAGCAGTTCTTCCTGCATAGCATCAACGCAACTTTCATCTTCAAGTGCTTCAGATATCTTCTTGGGTTTAATTTGAGACAAGAAACAAGCAAATAAACAATGCTGGAAGTCCTTATGATTATTTCTTCTCTGCTTTTGAATATAACTTACAAAAGCATAGGCTCTAGAACTTTTGTTCACTTTGCTCCTTGTTTGAACTGCTGATTTAGGATCTCCAAGAATTTGATTTGAAGGATGAATAGAGTTAATCCTTGATGTGGGAATAGGACTAACATTCACAATTGTTTCTAAATTTGTGAAGTCAGCCACTGCACCCTCATCATCATAAGATGCATTGGTAAAAATACCATCATTAGGATTGTCATAACTATCCTCAAGATCAGGTATTTCTGAATCATCTTGGTCAGTATTGGTTAGATGAGTGAAGGATAGTCCACCAGAAGGACTAGCAGTACTAACTGGTGTGCTAGCGGTATTAACTGTGTTAGTACTGCTAGCTCTAGCAGCTCCTGCTTGAAGAAGCAAATCCTTAGTATTTTGGGCAAACTCCTTTCTAAGAGCTTCAGCTGCATCATTAGCCTCCTTTTCTTGTCTTTTAAGCCTTTCAAGCTCATCCAAAAAGGCTTGATCCTCCTGATCTACTGGCTTCTCATTTGTCTTTAAATCAGTATTCTTAGTAGACTTTTCACCTTCATTCTTTGCTTCTGAGCTCTTGACTGTTGAAGTATAAGAAGACCATATTGGCAGTACAAAGTAGTCTTGAGCAGATTCAGCTTCCATTTCAGAATTTCCTGCATCAATATTATCTTGTGTACCTGCACTATGATTAGCTTCTTTTGGACCTGCATGTTTGTTAGCTTGATTCTCTGATCTCACAGGCTGATAATTCATTGAATCAGTTAAATAATCAAGATCAAACAGCCAATTTGGTCCTTTCCCTGCAACATTTGGTTTATTTTCTAAAAAGGTTATATGCAGGTTTTCTTCAACTCTCTTGGTTTCTAAATTGTATACCCTAAAAGCCTTGCTATTTAGAGAATACCCTACTAAAAACCCTTCATCAGATTTCCCATCAAACTTGCCCAGGTGGTCAATGGTATTCAAGATGGTCACATGGCACCCAAAAGGTCTTATATAGCTTATGATTGGTATTTTACCAGTTATAAGTTCATAAGGTGTCTTATTTTGAGGCTTGGTCACTAATACCCTATTAAGGACATAACAAGCAGTACTAACTGCTTCAGCCCAAAAAGTGTTAGGTAAAAATGAATCTGCTAGCATAGTTCTAGCAGCCTCAATAAGGGTCTGCAAAAGCTAACGGAAATCAAAGGATACGATACAAGGTACAAAGGATATCACAATACATGATCAACAAGATACAAATATAAGGTAAGACAAATCAGAAGATCAAATCATAGTGTAAGGTAAGATGAATCAGAAGGTCGAATCAAGTCTAATTACCAAGCCCAAACAAATCATAGCTAAGTAACCATGGAGTTAGCTAGCTCCAAATGAAAGACTGGAATGCACCCAAACATCTGTCACCAAATATCCAAATCATAATGTCATAATCCATCGAATACAAAACAAATCTAGGACGCATCCATACGCCTCTTAAACAAATAATAGTCTTCATAGTGCACATATAATATCAAATGGGGGACGGTGTGAGAAATCACTCACCCACACATGAGTCATGCCAAAGGTGCATCAATGACACGGCCATGTTACCTTCATGGCTAGGAAACAAATAGTGGCTTGGTTCTCAAACTGAAGGGTTCAAAGCAGTCATAGCAAAGTTCATTTCAATAGTGATCAAAGCAAAGGTTCAATGTCAAAAGGTTCAGATAACAAGGTGTCAAAATCAAGTTTCAAAATCAAAGTAACATAAGCAGGGTTCAAATAAACAAATGAAAAGAATCATAATAAGAAAAAGCCAAGATAAAAGGCTCAGAGCAAATGTAGCAATCACATAAGTAGATCAAGATTAAGAGATATGTCGTGAAAACCTTAACGATAAGGTCAGAATATCTGTACCTTATTCCGAAGCAAAGCAATAACCAAAGAAAACACCACAGGAATATCAAAATCACTCCCTCTTGACCGAACCTAAAGAAATGATGAATTCGAGTGGTAAACAAACTATTCATTTAAGTTATACTTTCTATTTTTAGTAACTTTCCATTTTAATAAATCCATTTTATTAAGTATTCCATTTTATAACTTTCCATTATTAGAAATTTCCATTTTTAGTAGTTTCCATTTTTAGAAAGTATCAATTAGTAATATTCATCATTTGAGATTCTATTAAGTATTTTGAATAGCTTAGGGACTTAATATGCCAACCTTACAAGTTTAGGGTTAAATATGACAACTTTCCATATTTTAGGGTTTACTATACAAAATCAACAATTTTCAAGGTTAAAAGTGTAAATATCAAAGTTTCTCATTTTATTCAGATTATACCTTCCATTTTATGTATTTACAAGTCAAACCCTTAATTTTACATAATTTACATATTTAGTCCTTTTGGTTTATTAATTATTTAAACAATATCTTTAATTATCCATAATTACAAAACAAGCCCTTATAGATTCAAATATGACAAAATCATACTTTATACATTAAATACTAACCAAACCTTATACTTTTCAGAATTTACAATTTCAGTCCCTCTATTTTAATTAATTAATTCAAAACTTTTAGGCCCTATTAAGACATAGCTAAGGTCTTCCCTAGCTTTTAAAGTCGTGGATCGAAACCACATAAATTTAATATTTATGTTTTAATCTTTGATCATCTTATTTGCATAAAACCTTTAACAATTAATAAGATTTGATATCACATATCCCTCCATGATAAATTGCATGTAATTATCATGGACAACGAATTAACAATTAATTTGAACCAATCAATTAACAATTAAATCAAGATCATATATCATATATCATATATCGATCTATTTGACGATGAAGTGAAATTATTTGAGTTTGTGTTTTATCATATCTTAAAGTCGAGCCTTGCAAAATTGACTTTAAAGATAACTTGTTTGTGCATATAACGTTGTGACAAAGACTTGACGAATCTAGTAAAGGTGTGTGATTTCTCTTATTGTGCTCAATGCTCACATTTGCTATCACTTTGGTCTGGTGTCTCATAGAAGATGAGGATTTTGTCAAGAGGTTGCGATCTACTTATATTTCATAGATTTATTTATAAGTTTGGAGTCACGTGGATAGTACAAGATATAAGACACAAGTTTGGGTTGTTCTACTTCTACATCAAGTTCGTTATACTTAGTTTTCTTCATTAGTAATCATTACATAAAGCATACAGAATTAAAGATTCAAGAGATGGTTAACATATGGGTTTTAGGGGAAGCTTATTGTCAAAAGTGTTTAACCATCAGGTTATGTTCATGCACCACTTGAGGTGAAAGGTTTCATTACTACTACTAGTTGTTTATTACTACTGCTAGTTTAAGTTTCTACTGTCTTAAATTCATTATTCTTATTATGCGTCATGGAGGGTAATTTGAGACATTAGAAGGCTGGATTAGTAGTGTGATATATGATTTGTAGTTGTAAAGATTCAAGTTGCTTATCTTCATAGGACCCCTATTGGATTATGACAAAAAGGGGAAGAAGATTACAGAGATAGGATTTGCAGCTTATTGTGTGCGGTGACATGGCATGCACAAATGAAATCTACTTAAGGGGAAGTTTGTTTCATTCAGGGAGACCCATGATCTTAACTTCAGGGGAAGCTTTGATTTTATTAAGGCTTTATGATGAAGTTCGTACAAGAACATGTTTGTTTTGTCATCATCAAATAGGGGAAGATTGTTGGGAATTATAGATTTGATGAGACAAAAGAAACAAGTAATGAAACAAAAGGATCAAAATTGTCACTAAAGAATTCTACAAGATGTAGGAGAAATATGAAGATTCTGGAAGATCTCCTTAAGAAGATAAAGATAACAGAAGATATTACTTAAGAAGATAAAGATAACAGAAGATATTCCTTAATGTTTAAAAGATTTATTTGTCTAATGTTTATCTTCCTTTGTAAGTCTTAGACTCCTTATGTTATAAAAGGAGGTTCTAGGCATGTGGTTATGTACACACACAAAAAAGAAAAAAGTTTGTGTGTGTATATATCTCAAGATATAGACGTCTAGTTTGTGTGGTGTAGCCTTAAGGTCAAGGTAACTTGATCCCTGTTACAGGTGGTAACACGATCTATACTGATCATATGGATTTGAGGCTTGGTGGAAACGTATGATAATAAAACCTTGTTTAATAACATTACTGTTCTTTATATTTCCCTGTGCATATTAATGTTATTTGTAAAACGATCCTAGATGGCTTAAACGATCTTTAACAAGTACCATACCAACAAGGCAGCTGAATCACACATGCATGGCCATAATGACAGAATAAACATGTGTGTTCGATCACATCCTCATTCGAGTAAAACCCAAGGTTAATGATTAGGAAAGGAAATAAATTGTTGTTAAATAAAAATCATGAAACAAATAGATTAAGTCCAAATAGATAAGGTACAAGTTGCTAAACACTTTTTCCTGACCATTACCCTGATAAAGACACAACTATTTACACAAACGTCTTAATCATAGATAAAAACAACAACCTAAGTTGGCGTTCTCGTAACGGTCAACTTCCCAATCATTCCATACTTTACATACTTTTACAAAGACAAGTGGCAATATCTACCACTTTATACAAGACTTTACATCGTTGATTTTTAACCACGATCAACGAATAATCGATCCTTTAAATAATTCTATCGGTTTAAGCTTTTTACGAACCGACTATCTTTAAACTTTCCTCCTCTTTTTTGTTACGATGATTCTTCATTCTTCGGATGTACCAATAATTGTGTTGGTAGTAAAAATACATGAGTTTTGACTACTTTTTACATTCCCATTGCAATGTGAAAATTTCCCAACCATACCAGAGATAGAAAATGACATAAGACTCGGGAAATACATACTTTACACTTTAAGCAACTAGCAACTGATAAATGGACTTAATCTAACAGGGTAAGCTAAGGTGTAAAGGTATAACGAAATAAATAGTTGGTGTTATTCCTAAAGGATTGGCTCTACAGGTTTTTCTAGGAATATCTTACTCTTAAAATAAGAGTAAACAAAGGGTTTATACAGGGGTTAACTAACCAGTGTAGTTAGTTAATAAAACAACATATAAAGGCTTTTTGGGTGTAATCCTAGAAATTTACCAATTTAAACAAGTTACTCCATCTAAATCCGTAGTACTCATTATTGTGGTCTCGAATAGATATACCAAGCCAAGTTCTAAAGTCTACAACATCACCGGCACACTCATATTTTTGTGGAATTTGGGTAATCATTTGGAAACAGATAAGGCTAAATTTGTACAATATCTAATTAGGGTTATTGTGTGCAGGTTATGTAACTAGTAATTTCACAAAAGTATGCTTGAAAAAAGTTTAAATTTGAGCATAATTTAAGCATTTTAATGTGAAAAATAGGACAAGTAACGTTCTAATTCCCATCCCCCCACTTAAATTATACAACGTCCTCGTTGTATAGATAAAACATTAAAAACAGGAAATTAAAAGAATTAGAACGAGAAACTCCCCAGATGTTTTGCTCTGTAGATTCTCTAAGTTGAGTTTATAAACAAGAATGTGTGTTGTAAATGCGTCTGAATACCAGCATGACTACAACACACACATAGGATTCCAGATGATCGATTCTTCACCAACTTCGTCGATTTCTTTTCCAGCGAGGTCCTGTGTAAAATATAGGAAAAACAAGCATCTCGGGTATCCTACGGTTAATTAATAGTAAAAACAATAAACTATACATGGGACCAATACACCGTATCCATAAACTGGAATACGCCATATGGAGAAACCTGTAAAAAGTATCAATACGAGTCAGTCTGCTGAATACGCAGTATCATGTGCATAAATACGCCGTATAGACAGAACTGACAATAAAGTTTTTAAATGCATAAAAATAAAGGACTGATAACGTCCAGACATTCAATACGATGTATGATATGAATCGGATACGCCGTATTGATGTCTGGTAAGACAGACTTGATAAAAATAAATAACAATCCGGGTTGTCTCCCGGGAAGCACTTTTCTTTCAGCTAGTCTTTAAGTTAGACTTTTTCTTTAGCTTTCTTCACTTCATCTCATGCACGCTTATGTGCCCGCGTGTGAGCCATTCTTCTCTCTTCGCATCTCGAACATATTCGGGTCCTAAGTTCAAGACCCCCTTGTAGAAACTTTTAAGCTTTTGGTACGGATGTGAGATTTCATTTAGCTTATCATGCATACTCATCTTTAGTAACGGCTTGATCTTGTTGCATTGGGCATTGGATAGATGTTTAAACCTTAGATGTGATCGCGCCATTTGGATAGATGTTTAACCCATCAAACCTTCTTGCTTCCACACATGAAGCTTTGCAGAACGGTTCTCCAAGAATGATATCTCCTATGTCTTGATCTCGGTAGCCATTCATATTTTCCACAACTACAAAATGAGTTACAACAGAAAATTTTCTAACAAAAATAGGTACATTCATAAAAGCTCCAACTACGTTCTTTCCTTTGTATTTAAGTTTGTCCTTCATTATAGAATTGTAGAACTCCCTAGACATCACATTAATGGACAAAATTAGGAAAAAAAATTAGCATTTACATGCTCAAAACCTATCATGCACAAATATCTCAAGTTGTAGGCACAATCAATATGGATCTTCTAGTCAAAGTCACAAAAACTAGGGTACTCATCAAAACTTTCGTTATTCCTAGTCTTGATTATGTCAATCATGGGATCATCAATTACCTCACCTTCCTCGATGGTGGTCATCAAACCATCAACTGATCTCTCCTAAGTTCTAATGGTACATTAAGATCATTTAATTCGATGTAATCTCCATATAAAGGGTCTAATGATCTATTTAACAACAATGTCTCTCTCATTAGCCTAGCTTCAAAATCAAGTTCCATATGTTCTCTTAAACCTAACATGTAGACCCTCTTAATCAAACTATTAGCAGGTTTCATACTTTTAAAAATAATTTTCTCATCCCCTACCCTTAAAGTAATCTTTCTTTTGAACACATCAATCTTAGCGTAGGAGGTAGACACAAATAGTCTTCCGAGGATCAAGGGCACTTTGACATCCTTGGGCATATCTAGTATTATGAAGTCTACGGGGAAAACAAACTTACCAATCCCTACTAATACATTCTCAGCTATCCCCTTTGGATATTTCACAGTCCTGTCTGCTAATTCAACTGTTAACTTAGTGTGAGCTAATTTACCTAAACCTAAGTTAAGGTAGGTCGAGAGAGGCATGACACTTATGCTAGCTCCTAAGTTAACAAGGGCATTATCAAAGCAAAAATTATTAATATAGCAAGGTAAAATGAAACTTTCTGGGTCTTTCTCCTTTTGGGGTATGGAATTATCAATATGTGAAGCTTCATATGAGTTAGCTTCCAAGAATTACGGTCCATACGATCCCTTCTTCTCATCACAGTAATAATCATTCAAACAACTTGGAAATTGAATAGTCGTTCATCTTGATTCGAACATCAACTTGTTGTTCTGTTAGGCCGATACAGCGTATTAGGAAGATCCGATATGGCGTATTGGTGTCATATCAGCTTCAACAGTGGTCGAGATTGACTTGACATGATCCCTCGGGTTTGTTTTAGTAGAGCTAGGCAGACTTCCAAATCCTCTTTTCTGTAGTACCTTACTCATTTGCCTGATTTGAATCTCTAAAGTTTTAATCGAAGCTCCTTGGTTCCTGATGGCAGCGTCAGTGGAAGCCCGAATTTCCTTGATCAAGTTGAAGCTTTCTTCATGTCTCTTTGCTGATTTACTCACAAATTTGCTCAGTGATTCTTCCATTGATTGTCTTCATTTTTTATACGAAGGATTTGTATTGTTTCTTTGGTAGAATCTTGAAGCTGCTACTCTATATCCCCCTCATTGAGAAAGTGCACCAAACTAAGTATAATAAGCATCTGCAAGGGTTTTATCTTCTTCTTTGGTAGAATACCAGAGCTGCTGCTCTACATCCCACTTGGGCAGCATAAATTTTTTCATTTACCTTCTTGATTTCTCTTCCAAGATTGTTGAGTTGTGCTTAAATTGCAGCCAATCCGTCAGAAGTTTTAGTACTTCTTGTCCTAGATGTTCCATTGTGCCATTTTTAGAATATTTCGCCATTTCTTGGATGGCTACTTTTGCATCGGCAACTGTCTTAGTTGGTATGACACCTTTTGAATCAAGAATTTGTCTAGTTGGAACATCCAATCCATTATAAAACAAGATCACCTCATGCATCTTTGTCAAGTAGTGTTGAGGGCACTTCATCAAGAGTTCTTTAAATTTGTCCTATACTTGTTAAAGGGATTCATCAGGTTCTTGCTGAAAGTTGTTGATCTCCTCCATTTTCTTTGCAGTTCGAGCAGGTGGGCAATACTTGCTTAGAAACTTTATCTTAAGATCTTTCCAAGTTTTAATCGAACCAGCTGGTTTGTTTCTTAGCCAACGACATGTGGCTCTAGTTAGGGACATAGGGAAGACTCAAAGCATTGTTTGATCTTGAGTAATATTAGGAACATGAAATAAGTCAACAATCTCTAGAACTTTCTCAATGTGTTCGTTCGCATCTTCATGATCTGAACCGCTGAAGGTGTTGTCTCATAGCTCCTTAAGAAATTAGCCTTTTAGTTCAATGTGATCTTTGTCATCGATTTTAGGCCTAGCAATGCCCGATCCATAGTCAGCTAGGGGTTTGCTCATGTATTGCTCCATGGTTTCCACCATTGCTTCCGTAACTTCTTCCTTGGAATTTTCTTCTAAATCATAAAATAGATCTAAGGGCGATCTTGATTCGTCAAGACTTAGTGTCTTGAAAAGTTTCCTAGATGATCGAAACTCTCATTTTGGCTCTTTGAAAGGCGTTAATAGTTCCTTTGTAGAACTCCTTGTCATGCACTACCTAAAATAGAGGATAAATAATCAGTAGGATAGGCTCGGAAGAAAGAAAACACAAATATACAGAAATTGAATACGAGAAACCAGTTCTATTACTGTATCAAACTATTAATACATCGTATCCAATTGATTTGAATACGTCATATCAATCTGTTGAACGGATACGATGTATTGGATATAAAACTTGGATACGTTGTATCTAATGGAAGTGGAAAACAATTAAACACACAAATAATTAAACTAACAATTATACAAGCATATACACAAATATACAAAATTTTACAAAATTTTAACACTAATCTAAATTACACTAATCCTATGGGGTTAGATCTAATCAAATGCTAATAACCAAAATATCAAATATAAATTCAAGATTAAAATTTCACTCCCCGAAAACAGTGCCAAAAACTTGATGGTGTCGTCGTGTAGGTATATTTTATGATAGTTCAAGTTTTAAATTTATATTTTACCGACTTTACCTAAAACAACACTTTAACGGGCAGTGTACCCGGTCAGATGGAGTTTCGTGGTAAGTAGGGTGTCGATCACTAAGAGCGAGAACTAATATTTTATTTTATTAATATTTTGGTTAACTAAACTAAGCTAATTTAAACTATGTTAATTCTATTATATGTTAAACCTTTGCTAAACCTATGTTAATCCTACTTTTAACGGATAAAGGGGGGTTTTCAGCTTGAGAGACTGGCACATGTTTTGTGGTGACTTAGATCTACGTAAGACACAATAACATACGCAAATAGATAGACAAAAGATAGAAGAGCGGTGTAGCCAAATATAAGAAAATTGTATTAACCATGATTAATCGAATTAGAACGTTGGTTTGTTTATTTAGTTCAATGAATACTTATCTTGAGGCGGCATATCATTCTTAAGACTTGGGCGTTACTTCTTCCTAAGACCTAGACACGTAGAATTCTGTTACAATTAAACGCATCCGCATAAAGCATCCTATTTGCTGATTATAATCTATCTTAGTGGTTAAAGCAATGGTGATCTTGTTAAACACTAGCTCATAGAGACTTTACCCACTTACTGCTTAATGGAAATTCATATACTAGTAGTCCACTAGCCAAGTCTTTACCAATTGATTAAGAACGTACTTGTTGATCCCAAGGGTCACCTGTCAGTCCAACTAAGCTTACTAATCTAAAGGCGAAGATAGGTCATTATTTGTGATCCTATTGGTCTAGATATATAAATCAATATATGAAGAGCCATCCTGGCATCTAGGTAACTTGGTCCGTATCACTAGATCCAGTTGAATGATAGGTCGCATACAAAAGCATGTAAACAAGTATAAATTGATAATAATGGTTAATACCCAAGGGTATTAGCCCTCAAACGTCATAATCAATACAAGAGTAATAATCCAACCAAGGTAAACTAACCGAGTTAAACTAATGATACCAAAATACGAACGGTTACTAGAGTATAGGAGATTACAAAGTATTTCCTATGGTCGATACGACGTATCGAATGGCTTGGATATAGCGTATCGGGGGTTTCTTAGAGTAGGAACCACGTTTGATATCTTTTAGAATATTTTATTACTTTAAATTGAATACGGCGTATAGACTCCTTCTGGATACAGCGTATTGATCTTGAATCCTTCGTGGTCTTTTGTGAAGTGCAGGTATAGATACGTCGTATCTTCCTTGATGGATACGGCGTATAGGATGTAAGAGTCAGTTTCTTCAAATGTCTTCGTTTAAGTTCCAGAATGCATGCCTTTTTGCTAATCTTCACCAAGTACTCAATAATTACTGCAATTCTCAAATACAAATGATTAAGTAACAATTCTTGCAATAATTATACAAAATGGGTTATTTACATGGGATAAATGATGTTATAAAAGTAACGTTATTTGATGTCATCATTGCCCTAGGAATGTATAGAATTAATCCTCTTTAGAATTATAGGGTGGACAACTTTGTGCCTATCAAACAAGTAAACACTAGCGTTAGGACAAAACCGATCACTGTTTCACAACCTCATGTCAACACTAAGAAAGATGTGAATTCCAACTCAAATGGTTTATCTTCTACATGAATAGAAAGCACTGTTAAGACCAGAAGACCACAGCCTAGGAGTAATATAAAGAATGATAGGGTCCCTTTTACGCCTATGAATAGTTGCATCAAGAATAAAGATGTTAAAGAAGAAGAACACCCTAGGAATTTACTACTTTCTAAGAATAAGAAACATATGTCATCTGGATGTAATAACATTAAGCTTGCTATTCAAAATGATAAATCTAAAGTTATTAGTGCTAATTGTAAGCAATGTTTTATTACTACTAATCATGATATCTGTTTGCTTAATTTCGTTAATGGAAAGAATTCTTGTGTTAATCACCAAAGTGCTAATGTTGCAACTATTGCAAATCAAAAGAAACATAAGGCTAAAATCAAGAAATCTAAGAAGTTAGGGTTCAAAGAAAGACTTGCCTTACCTAGGCGTAGAAAACCTAGAACTTGCCTTAAGTGGTCACCAGCTAGAAGAATGTTTGATCTTAGTGGAAAATTAATTATATCCAGTGACTCTGAGTGTAAGTCTGATACTTCGATGAGTGACACTGCAAGTGCTTCTAACCCTTAGGAACCTAAAGCAAACGGTTTCTAAATTCTACTTTTTTTCTTGGCAGGTTATAGAAATTTGCTTATGGTGCGTCGACTCCGGATGCTCGAACAATGATCATGTTGCGGCGATTAAGGGTTATGGCAATCTTCAATGGGGGAATATATTGATTACTCGGTGATGTGTCGTTGTGCGTAGGTATTACTTGTTATCAAGTTTTACTATTTATTTTATGCTGACTATACCCAAAACAACACTTTAACGGGCAGTGTACCCAGTCAAGATGTAGCTTCATTGGTATGTAGGGTATCGATCACTAAGATCAAGAGCATTAATATCTAATCTATCAGTATTTTAGTTATCTAAGTTAAACCTAAAACTAATGCAAAAAGGGGGGGGGGGGTTCAGCCTGAGAGTCTGGCACAGTTTTGGGTATCTAACCTAAGGTTTTGATGACAATTAACACACACAAGGTGATAAACAAAAGATAAAGATGCGGTAAAGCCTAATGTAAGGGAAACGTATTAACCATATTTATTCAAATTAAAATGCAGGTTTATTTATTGGTGCAATGATTACTTATCTTGAGGCGGCATATCATTCTTAAGATTTAGGCGTTGCTTCTTCCTAAGACCTAGATACGAAGAATTCTGTCACAATTAAATGCATCCGCATAAAGCATCCTTTTTATTAATTATAATCTATCTTAGGGATTAAAGCAATGGTGGCCTTGTTAAATCCTAGCTCATAGAGACTTTACTAACTTACTGCTTATGGTATTTTATATAAGTGGTTAAACCAAAGACAATAACCGATATCTAGTTAAGCTATAGGCGATATCCTAAACTCGGATTTAGCACAATTATTAATTCCACTCATATAAGTTACAATATGAGAACTATCCGATATCTAGTTAAGCTATAGGCGATATCCTTAGATACGGATTGAACGCATATTAAAGCACATAAATGAGTATCATGTGATAAACCTAATTAATAACCAATGATAAATTAAGCAATCAAGATAAACAAACCAAACATTGAAATCTTCATAAATATGGCTAATACCTAATGGTATCAGCCAATAACCATTGTGATAAATACAAACATAATAATCGAATCAAACAAGGTAAACTAACCGAGTTAAACGAATGATACCAAAGATTGAACGATTATCAAGAATATATGAATTACAAGGGTTTCCCTATGGATTGAAGCACATTGCTGCACCTTGTTGGCTTCTTTTGTCTTCTGAAAATTGACCTTGGTGGTTAAAAGCACACTTCCATGCCTAAAACTGAGTTTAGGGTTTTGTATTTATAGAGTCTGGAAATAGGTCGATACGCCATTTTAGGCGATGTGGGATACGGCGTATTGAGGATTTCTTAGAGTAAGGACCACGTTTGATATCTTCCATAATATTTTATTTCTTAATCTCGAATACGGCGTATAGATGTGTTGGGATTAAAAGCCTTCTTGAAGTTACTGCTGTTAAGGTATTAGTTAATGCTGCTAAGCATAAATTAGTGTTGTTAGTAATCTTAATGAAAAAATATGCCTAGTTAGTACTGCTAGTTACTATTGCTAGTGTAAGTTACTACTTCTAGTGTATATTACTACTGCTAGTTACTACTGCTAGTAATGTTAGTACTGCTAGTGTAAACTTAGTACTGCTGGTGAAGATTGAATAAAACTTTCTAAGTAGTTAATGCTGCTTGTACACAGTTAGTGCTGCTGGTACAAAAGTTACTATTGTTGGTGTTGAAAGTTAATGCAGCTGGTATGAAAGTTACAACTGCTGAAAGATTACAACTGCTGAAAAGATAAAGACTGCTCACAGAAAAGATAAAGATTGCTTATGAGATATGTATGAGATATTTTTGTAAAAGATACATATAAGTTATTTGTTTAGAAGATCATGATAACTTAGGAAAATATTGTAATCCCATTAGGACTCCTTGGTGTATAAAAGGAGGTCCTAGGGTATAGAAGTCTATGTATCAAAGTATCAAATCGTGTCATTCATAGAATTGTCATAGCTTCAAGGTTTTGTAACCCTAATACTAGTTAGAGTATTCATATTAATATATTAAAGCTTTTGTTTGTTATTCTGAGTGTTCATTAGAATTATTGTTTTATTGAAGAATTCTTCTTATATTAAAGATTAGATTCCACATAATCTTTAGTATTATCAATCAAAGTTTCTACTATAGTTGTGTAGGATTTATCTTGCATAACTAAACCTTACACAAGCTAAGGAATTCAAGATCCATTAAGGTGGGATCAACAAGTGGTATCAGAGCTTGTTGAGAAGCTTTGAATAAGAAGAACCTATTTGAATACACAAGATCTCTTTGCTATATGGATTCAGAATCTGCACATATGGTGGCTGCGTCCAAGGTTCCAATGCTCAAACCTGGTGAGTTTAAGATATGGAGGATGAGGATAGAACAATATATCCAGATGATTGACTATGCTCTATGGGAGGTCATAGAGAATGGAAACTTTGCACCAAAAACAACAGTTATGGAAGGTGTTAAAAAAGTAATACATCCTACAACTATTGAAGAGAAGGCTCAAAAGAGATTAGAGGTGACGGCCAGAATCACTTTGATGATGGACATTCCTAATGAACATCAATTAAAGTTTAACTCAATCAAGGATACCAAATCACTATTGGAAGCTATTGAAAAGAGATTTGGGTGGTAATGCTGCTACAAAGAAAACTTAAAGAATTCTCTTAAAGCAGCAGTATGAAAACTTATCTGCTTCTAGCTCAGATACCCTTGATCAAACTTTTGATAGGCTTTAGAAGCTTGTGAGTCAGTTGGAGATTTTGGGTGAAAAACTTTCACAAGAAGATGTGAACCAGAAGTTGTTAAGAAGTTTGTCACCAAATTGAAACACACATGCTGTTGTGTGGAGGAATAAGCCTGAATTAGAGATAATGAGCATGGATGATCTCTACAACAATCTCAAAGTATATGAACCAGAAGTCAAAGGGGCATCAAGCTCAAGCACAAACACACAAAACGTAGCTTTTGTGTCCTCTAACAACTCTGGCAGCACTAATGAAGCTATTAATACTGCCCATGGAGTTTCTACTGCTAGCATTCAAGTTAGTGCTGCAAACTCCACAAATGTTGATAACTTGAGTGATGCTGTGATCTGTGCATTCTTTTCTAGTCAACCAAACAATCCTCAACATGCAAATGAGGATTTACAACAACCCCATCTAGATGACTTGGAAGAGATGGATTTGAGATGGCAGATGGCTATGTTGACTATTAGAGCTGGAAGGTTCTTGAAGAATACAGAAAGGAGAATTACTGTAAATGGCAATGAGTCCATTAGTTTTGATAATCCAAGGTGAAGTGCTACAACTGCCACAAGAGGGGACACTTTTCTAGGGAGTACAGAGCTCTAAGGAATCATGACTACAAGAATAAGGAAAGCACAAGAAGGATTGTGCCTGTGGAAACATCCACTTCCACAGCTTTGGTATCATGTGATGGTCTTAGTGGTTATGACTGGAGTGATCAAGCAGAGGAAGGACTAACAAATTATGCACTCATGGCCTACTCATCTTCAAGTTCTGATTCTGAGGTATCTAATGATTCTACTTGCTCAAAATCTTGTCTTGAAACTGTTAAAGTGCTTAAATCTCAATATGAACAACTATTGAAAAGGTTTGAGAAATCTGAGTTAATGGTTGTAGCTTATAAGACAGGTTTACAGTCTGTAGAAGAAAGACTTGAATTTTATAAAAAGAATGAGTCTATTTATGTAGAAAAGATTAATGGCTTAAAATGGGATATTCAAGTAGGAGATATGACTATTGGGGAGCTTAGGAAGAAGCTAGAAATAGTTTAAAAGGAAAAAAGATGGCATTCAGTTTAATGTAGACAAACTTAAAAATGTATCTAAAAGCTTAAACAAGATAATAGAGAGTCAGATTGTAGACAATTGCAAGAAAGGTTTAGGCTATAATGCAGTTCCACCTCCCTTAACAGGAAATTTCATGCCTCCAAAACCTGACTTGTCATTTACTGGCTTAGAAGAGTTTACAAGTGAGTCTGTAGTTATTAAGCCTGTAGTTGAGACTAGTGAAGCTAAGGCTAGTGCAGACAAGCCTAAGGCAGTTAGGAAGAATAATGGTGCTCCAATTATTGAGGATTGGGTGTCTGATAGTGAGGAAGATGATGTACCTCAGGCTAAGAAAGAGAAGAAAATAGTTAAGTCTAGTTTTGCTAAAATAGAGTTTGTTAAATCTAAAGAGCAAGTAAAATCTCCTAGGAAAAAAACTGTTAAACAAGGTAATCAAAATAGGAAGAGCACACATAGTCCTAGAGGAAACCAAATAAACTGGAATAACATGATGTCTCAAAGATTAGGAAGTAATTTAGAGATGATTAACAAAGCTTGCTATGTGTGTGGAAGTTTTGATCACCTGCAGTATGATTGTGATAACCATCAGAGACAGTTTAATAATAAAAAGATGGTAAAACCAGTGTGGAACTATTCTCAAAGGGTGAATCACCAAAATTTTTCTAGAATGACTCACCCCAGTCCTAAAAGGAACATGGTTCCAAAAGCAGTATTAATGAGGTCAGGCCTAGTATCACTTACTACTGCAAGACCAGTTAATAATTCTCAACCTAGAACAATAGTAAATAGTGCAAGACCAATGCCAAATGTTTTTAATAAAGCATATTCAACTGTTAGAAGGCCCATTAACAATAAAACAGCAACTAAAAATAGTAATTTTAATCAGAGGGTTAATAATGTTAGTGGTAAGAATGTTAATACTTCTAGGCCAAAAGCAGTAGTTAATACTGCTAAGCCAAAAGCAGTACTTAATGCTGTTAAGGGAAACCATGTTAATGCTGTTAAGGCCTCAGCTTGTTGGGTTTGGAAACCAAAGACTAAAGTTTTAGACCATGTTTCTAAACACAACAGTGCATCAATGAAATTTAAAAGATTTAATTATATTGATGCACAAGGCAGATCCAAGTCAGTGATGGCTTGGGTCCCCAAAAGAGACTGATTTTCTTACCACATGTGCAGGGCAATCCACAAATGGATTTATAGGACCAAGGAGTGATTGACAGTGGATGCTCAAGGCACATGACAGGGAACATGTCCTATCTTACTGACTTTGAAGAAATTGATGGAGGATATGTTGCCTTTGGAGGTAACCCCAAAGGAGGGAAAATCACAGGCAGAGGTACAATCAAAACTGGTAATTTAGATTTTGAGAATGTGTATTTTGTAAGAGAATTACAGTTTAACCTCTTTAGTGTCTCACAAATGTGTGACAAAAAGAATAGTGTTCTCTTTAATGACACTGAATGTATTGTTTTATCTCCAAACTTTAAGTTAACTGATGAAAGTCATGTTTTACTTAAAGTTCCTAGAAAGAACAATATGTATAGTGTTGATTTAAAGAATATTGTTCCTAAAGGAGGTCTAACTTGTCTCTTTGCAAAAGCCACATTTGATGAATCTAAACTTTGGCATAGAAGGCTTGGACACATAAATTTCAAAACTACGAATAAACTGGTTAAGGGAAATCTTGTAAGAGGTTTACTGTTAAAACTTTTTGAAAATGATCAAACCTGTGTTGCTTGTCAAAAAAGAAAGCAACATAGAGCTTCTTATAAGTCCAAAATAGTAAGTTCAATCAGCCAACCTTTACATATGTTGCACATGGATTTGTTTGGTCCAACATTTGTAAAAAGCTTAATGAAAAAGATGTATTGCCTAGTTGTCACAGATGATTATAGTAGGTTTAGTTGGGTTTTCCTTCTAGCTACTAAGGATGAGACTAGTGGCATACTTAAGTCCTTTATAACTGGAGTAGAAAATCTAGTAGATCAAAGGGTTAAGGTAATTTGGTGTGACAATGGAACTGAATTCAAGAATAAGGAGATGAATCAGTTTTGTGAAAGAAAATGTATTAAGAGAAAATTTAGTGTAGCTGGAACTCTTCAACAAAATGGAGTAGCTGAGAAGAAAAATAGAACACTAATTGAGGCTGCTAGGACAACGTTAGCTGATTCTAAGTTACCTACTATTTTTTGGGCTGAAGCAGTTAATACTGCTTGCTATGTGCAAAATAGGGTATTAGTAATTAAGCCTCATAACAAGACCCCTTATGAACTTTTTCTTGGTAGAAAACCAGCTTTAGGTTTTATGAGACCATTTGGGTGTCATGTTACAATTCTCAATACCATAGATCACTTAGGCGCTAGCACTCATGGCAAATTCCACCAATCCCTTTCAACTATCAGGTTTCACCATGTTCAACCTATCGAATACCTACATGCAACAACACAAACCATCAACAACAACTACAACCCACAACCATCATTCAACTGAACTGCATGCAACAACCATGCAAATCCCAGTAAGACTTACAGATCACCACAACGCATGAAACATGGCACTCGCCTTTTGCAATGTCGACTCAACAAGACACCAATGCTTTTAGAGCACAACGAATTGCAAACACACATGATCCTTTGGCATTAATGGAAAACACTCAGACACCATTTCACCTAGATCACTCATCACTTATTACCTACATGCAACATCCACAACCCAACAACAACTTTGTCTCACAACCTTCGTTCAACACGAACTACCTGCAACATCCAATACAAAATCCAAGAGATATCTCAAATCCCACGACTGCATTTTACATGGCACTTGCACTCATGGCTAAGGCATTTACAGCACCGGCTGAGGGTAATGGTAATGGTATAAATGGTAATACGATAAGGTGTTACAACTGTCAAGGAGAGGATCATTATGCCAGCAACTGCACAGTAAAGCCAAGGAAACTAGATGCTGCTTATCTTCAGAAACAGATGCAGATTGCTCAAAAGGAAGAAGCAGGGATTCAACTCACTTCTGAGGAATTTGATTTCATGGCTGCTGTAGGTGCCTGTAAGGAAACTAAGAGAGCAAATGCGAACTGCACTTTAGAGAATAATTTGCAGCAAGCATCGTCATCTGGTACTCAGTCTGACAAAGCTCCCGTCTATGACTCAGACGGATCAGCTGAGGTACATCATTCTGAAAATTGTTATAATAATGATATATTCAATATGTTTACTCAAGAGGAGCAGTATACTGAGCTACTCGAACCCATTCCTGAACCACACCAAGTACAACAGAATGATAGTAATGTCATTTCTGTGGTTTCTAGTGTGGAACAAAGTGGGGGAACAGTAGAACAACATCCTGCAAATATTGAGGAAACACGTGCTTATTTTGAATCATTATATAATAATTTGGCAACTGAAGTTGAGAAAGTCAATTTGGTCAATCGCAAAATGAAAGAAACAAATGCTGAATTGACCACTGAGCTTGCTAGGTATAAAAATCAAGAAAAGTGTTTTGAAATTAGTCAAGAAAAATATGACAAACTTGAAAGATGTTATCAAAAGTCTGTTTATCAAGAACAATGTCTTACTAAAAAGATAAATGCTCTTCACTTAAGTTTCGGTAAACAAATAACGACTTTGAATGAGGAAATTTCAAATTTAAGTAAACAACTTTCAACGGAAAAATCAACTGTTTCTTCTCTTCTTGAAAAAAGAAAAAAGTTGAAGTCTGATTTCAAAATACGCGAGACGAGCTTCTTGATAAACAAATTCATATTGAGATTTAAAAAAAGGGGGCATTTTTTGTTTTAAAAAGGAATTAGATTACTTATTTTGGTTAAAACGGGTCAATCGATTCAAACGATGCACATGTTTTCACCTTAGCTCCAGACCTGTTTTACCACCACCGAACAGAAAAATTGCTTTGGGTTATCAAAATCCTTTTTATCTCACGCAAGCTCAGCGGGAAGGAAAACAACAGAGTTTGTTTAATGGCAAGTATGTGAGGTTTTATTTGGAAAGCATGATCTCCTGCTGTGCATGATTCGAAGAGCATGCAGCTTGCTCAAGAGAGTGTTCTAAAAATGAAACATTGAACAAGAAATAAAACCGGCAAACTATACAAAGGATTAATCATCTTTGGGGGTTTTTGGTTTCTCAAACGGCCAAGGTCACATGAAGTGGTGTATTTTTTAAAACTTCCAAACGGCCACTGTTTCTAAATCGATTTCAATCCAATGAAGAATTTTTGAGAGTCTATGATACTACTCCAAGTGTTATTTGCACGAAAAATTTCTATATGAGGTAAAAAAGCACCATTGTGACTCTTCAATGTGTTTTCAAAACATAGTATGGCTTTAGGACACTTGATGACATCAAATAACGTTACTTTTATAGCATCATTTATCCCATGTAAATAACCCATTTTGTATAATTATTGCAAGAATTGTTACTTAATCATTTGTATTTGAGAATTGCAGTAATTATGGAGTACTTGGTTAAGATTAGCAAAAAGGCATGCATTCTAGAGCTTAAACGAAGACATTTGAAGAAACTGACTCTGACATCCTATACGTCGTATCCATCAAGGAAGATACGGCGTATTTATACCTGCACTTCATAAAAGACTATGAAGGATTCAAGATCAATACGCTGTATCCAGAAGGAGTCTATACGCCGTATTTAATTTAAAGTAATAAAATATTCTGGAAGATATCAAACGTGGTTCCTACTCCAAGAAACCCCAGATACGTTATATCCAAGCCATTCGATATGTCGTATCGACCATAGGAAATACTTTGTAATCTCCTATACTCTAGTAACCTTTTGTATTTTGGTATCATTCGTTTAACTCGGTTAGTTTACCTTGGTTGGATTATTACTCTTGTATTGATTATGACGTTTGAGGGCTAATACCCTTGGGTATTAACCATTATTATGAATATTTGAATGCTTGGTTTGTTTATATTGAATGCTTAATTTATTGTTGATTTCTTGTTTATGTTTATCAATTTATACTTGTTTACATGCTTTTGTATGCGACCTATCATTCAACTGGATCTAGTGATACGGACAAAGTTACCTAGATGCCGGGATGGCTCTTCATATAGTGATTTATATATCTAGACCAATAGGATCACAAATAATGACCAATCTTCGCCTTTAGATTAGTGAGCTTAGTTGGACCGATAGGTGACCATTGGGATCAACAAGTACGTTCTTAATCAATTGGTAAAGACTTGGCTAGTGGACTACTAGTATATGAATTCCCATTAAGCAGTAAATGGGTAAAGTCTCTATGAGCTAGGGTTTAACAAGATCACCATTGCTTTAACCCCTAAGATAGATTATAATCAGCAAATAGGATGCTTTATGCGGATGCATTTAATTGTGACAGAATTCTACGTGTCTAGGTCTTAGGAAGAAGTAACGCCTAAGTCTTAAGAATGTTATGCCACCTCAAGATAAGTATTCATTGAACTAAATAAACAAAACAACGTTCTAATTCGATTAATCATGGTTAATACAACTTTCTTATATTTGGCTACACTGCTCTTCTATCTTTTGTCTATCTACTTGCGTATGTTATTGTGTCTTACGTAGATCTAAGTCACCACAAAACATGTGCCAGTCTCTCAAGCAATTTCAGGATCATTATGCAATATAGTGTTGATAAGTTGTAGAGAAGAGAAACTAGATAGGAGAGAAAAGAGGAGAGGAGGGAATTATGTAATCACACTTAGAAAAATTGGATGAGCACACCTCACAATATGATGGTGGTGGAGGGGTTTATATACCCATTTACCAATAAGAGCATAAAGCCCTTCGCTGATTTTTAGACTTTTTACTGTTAGCCTTAATTTTATTGAGTCAATAAAGGAAGCTCGTTCCCGTGTTCAAGACCTCATTCGTGGGAGTTTGTTACCTCATTTATTGAGGCGAAAAGGAAGTTCGGGTCACTCTACGATGTGAGCTTCGGTTCTTTAAGTTAGTTAATGTTGTAATAGGTTGTTAATCGGAATCGGGCTCGATAGATAATCTAAATATTGTATATGTTTTGGTTTAATCCAAGCAAATCCCGAGATCGGGGGTCCTAGTTAATATCCCGCGCGTTTCCTTTTAGTGACGGGGTATATAAGCTTTTTCTTATTTAGAAAAAGCTAGTTGTTTCATAATTTTCAAATAATTCCATTTCTCTTTTCTCTCATCTCTCTCTCTAAACTCTCTCTCTAGAACAACTCTTTCTATCTCTTTTCTTGATCTAATTTTGTGTTTAAATATATGAAGTGAAGTGACTACGAGATCCTACAATTGGCATCAGAGCTTCAAGGGTGGATTTGTGTTTGATTCTTGTGGTTGATTAGCAAATTTCGTGGCTTATTTTGTGAAAAAAGGGCACGTCCTCACTTTTGATTTTGGATTGTTTGGTGGTTATCTTGATCTCTACATATTCTACACATCAAAAGGTAAGATGTTACAAATTTCGTGTGTTATTTATAATCAAGCTTAAAGTTGAATTATAAGCTTTAAAAGGTTAGTGTTCTTCGTGGAAGAGTTGGCCTAATTTTGGATGATTCTCAAAGAAATACGAGTTAAGGTGTGTTTAAACTTGATATACACACTTAGTATTGTATGTTCTAGCCTTTGTTCGTGGTTAATAAGCTCATTTAGTGAAAATTTGCAAAATTCGTACTTGGCATTCTTCGTGGCGGTTTGACAGGAAAGAGACAAAATCCACGTTTTAAGGAAGTTGTCAGGCGGCGAGTTGCTCACATAGCCGGCGAGTTGTCAATAGGTTTAGCAGCGGTTTGCTTATTTTAATTCAGGAGGCGAGTTACTATAAAAAGTTAGGCGGCGAGTTGCTAAACGGCGAGTTGCTAAACGGCGAGTTGCTAAACGGCGAGTTACCAAACGGCGAGTTGCTCAAAGGAACAGGCAGCGAGTTAGTCAGACTAGGCAGCGGTTTGATTATTCTATTACACGGCGGTTTGCTTACACTAGCAGCGGTTTGATTTAAAAAAAATGAAAAAGAAAAAAGAGTATCCAGACGACACCCTTTTTAGCGACATTTTTTTTACGGAAAAAGTTGAGTAATATATAATTTTTTCTATAGCCTTTTTAACTTATTTTTACACCAAATTCAAATTTTGGTAATAGGGTAAAAAAAATTTCGGTCGACACCTTTTAGCGACACTTTTTTCGGGAAAAATTAAGTAAAATAAAAAAAATTTCTATAGCATTTTTAGCTTATTTTTACACCAAATTTAGATTTTGGTAATAAGGTAAAAATAATTTTTTTTTTCCTTAATCCAACTGTGTCGTTATTCGCTAACAAAACCAAAACAACCAAATCATCGAGAAGGACCTCGTAACAATGCACAAATCATTCACAACAAACAAACCATTAACTACCAACGATCATTCATTCACGGTTATCTAGTGATCTTGTAAAATCCCGGTAATCATTTGCGGTTTTTGAATCTATAGACGAGTAAAACGTTAATTGTATTCAAAACCACAACTTCAATCACATCACATCCACTTAAGATCCAACAAATCTTTTTCACTTCAATTCACGATAAAATGGAAAAGAAAGATACCTTATCTTCGTGTTCGGAATCAGAAGAACAACAAATGCAACTAATTCAAGACAAATCAAAAGAAAGTTGCATGGTATCTTTTCAACGACTTCATTCACACCTCAAGCGTCTTTCAAACAACGACTTAAAAGGAAGTCGAACCGAGAATGGATTCGGACGCGCGTTTGCAACACTCTTTGGTCAAGACTTTGAGATTTTTACAGGCACGATGTTCCTAAACATGGATCAACTTCAAAAGCAACTTGATAACAACGAATTTCAAGAGATTGGATCCATGGCTTCTTTTAAAGTTCTCGAGACACAGTTTCAGATGTTCATCAAGTCAAAGATTTATTTGAATGATGAATATATTGTAATGACACGCAACTACTTTCTACAATACACTCAACTTGATATTCCAGAATTCCGTGAGACACTGGTCCAATTCATGGAATATGTCAAAAAGTCGATTGATGAAAGAGCACTGCATAAAAGAGAGCATGACAGCAGGGTGAATGAAAGACAGATGCAGACGACAATGGAAAAGGTTGATACGAGTAAAGCATTGGATGCTAGTTCAGTTATCATTAAAAGCAATGGGACAGAATCACAAGAGCAGGATACAAGCAGCAGATCAGGGAATGATGCACATGTTGATGATGCAGATATCAGACCCATATATGATGAAGAGCCAAAGGCTGAGGTACAAATGACTACTAATAATAATGTATCTGCTAAAGGACAACAACATACTGAGCAACCTGAATTCATTAATGAAGGAGAGATTGACCAGAATGCTGAACAATGTCATAACACATGTGATTCGTTGTATAGCACACACTTATATAGCAACCCTAATACAGATCCCAACCGAATGCCCTTGACCAAGGCAAAAGGTCAAATTCCACAAAAGGATAAAATACACAAGATAGAATCAATGATAAAAAGATTCCGGAAGAGATATTCCCGGGTCGTATGTCCCAACGAGGCTGCAATTGAAGGTAATCCTGGTTTGATGAGAAATTGAATGATGGAGAATATTTAGATAT
>BQNB010081157.1:10525-29711 GCA_026074375.1 Tanacetum coccineum
TATCTTAACATTAATCACCAAAAAGCCTTTCAATCTCTGGTTATCAATTGTAACCTTACAATCCTTTCTCCAAATCTAAAAACCACCGACTTTCGCTATCTCTTCCAACTTTAAAACAATGCTAAAAACCAAATCACCCAATAAAAAACTTGTCGCTTCACACCATCCTGCAAGTAGGAAACAAACGTTATTAGAATCAGATTTGTGGTGCCATTCTAACTACTTATTAAAGGTTGAAAAAGTTTCTAAGGAAAGATTCTCATCCGACCCGATTAATCCACAAACAATATCAATAGCTTTGAGATTTCGTAAATTCAAGTAAATAAATTAATTATAGTTTATTCGTATTTTTACCCATAAATAAATTTTACTCATACTTCCACCCGATTCGGCATATTTCGCGTTCCTAGCTAAGTTTGAGTCATATTTGAGATCTTTATTTCGTCTACGTGTCTATCGTAGTTTAATATTTTCATTGTTCACCCCTAAGTTTTAAAAAAAATTACTTTTGTCATTTTAGTTTTATTTGCGTTTTCGCCAAACTTTGCTAAAGCCTCGCGTTTTACACTTAAACCTTACCTTTTATAAATTAAACCTCACCTTTACTTTAATTAAATCCCTACAAATAAAAATCGAAAAAATAATAATTCCTACCCCTAAATCCCTCCCCCAGCCCATAAAACCATATTACTTCTATTAGTATTATATAGATTATAATTATATAATACTCGACTTTCTTTCGATTTCTTACGACTACCTTCGAGTGTGTTGTCGTTTATTTATATAAATATTAATCGTTTCTGATTTCATATGCTTATTTATAACTGTTTAATTTATAAAATTTATATTTTATAAATGTTTAAATAATATATATTTATTATTTGCATTTTGTTTCCTTTTCAGAGCATCATGGCGATTTTGTCGGTTACATGTCAATACTCTGTTAAATTATGCAAGCTACTCTATAGATTGTCATTATGTTACAAACATTTTGTAACCATCCTATAAAACCATTTGATACTACCTTATACATTACTTTGGTTTGACAAAAATGAGCATGTTATTGTTAGTCCTTAATTATACATAGCCTGATCAACTGTGTATAATTCATGAATGACCATTTTATACTGAGAAAAGGCATCTTAAAAATCTATTGAAATTAAATTTCTATTTATACTTTTGAGTAGCAAAATTTTGCGTATATATAAATATTGCAAGTACCTACCTTTTCCCGAATGCGCCAACCGTTTCCATGGTTGTTTATATTATCGTTCAATCTCACCTCTTCCATTTCTACCATGTATCACGACTTATCATGCTCTTACAAATTCTTACTGAATTGTGTATTTGTGTTGTTGACAGAACCATGCCGCCACAAAGAGTAAGGAGAAGTAACTCGCCAAGAAGGTCGGGAAGAGCTGCTGTTGAAAGACTCATTGCTACTAGAGTGGCTGAAGCCATTGCTGAACATGAGACCTAACCCAGCCGATGCTGGAGGAGATGGGAATGTACAGGGTTGTATGCACAAGACCTTTATGAATAGGAAACCTCACCCTTTTAATGGTACTGAGGGTGTTGTTGGTTTGAGGCGTTGGATAGAGAAGGTAGAGCATGTGTTTAAAATTTGCAAGTGTGCCGAAGAAGATAAAGTTAAGTTCGCTGCTAGTACTTTCGAGGGTCGTGCTTTAACATGGTAGAACAGAAATGTGCACACCCTAAGGCTCGTTAATGCTAACCTTATTCCCTAGATTAAATTCAAACGATGATGACTACGAAATATTGCCCAACAACCGAAATCCAAAGGATAAAACAAGAGCTTTGGACTCTGACTCTAAAAGGAGATGACATCGAGGCATGCAACAATCATTTCCATGAGCTGGCCTTGATGTGTCCGGATTTGGTGCCTACGAAAAAGAAAAAGGTTGAGAGGTATATTCGAGGGTTTCCGGAAAGAATCAAAGGAAATATCACTTCTTCAAAGCCTACAACTCTTTATGGTGCGATCAACATGGCTTGTGAATTGATCGAGCAAGCAGTTCAGGGTAGAGCTACAAGAATTGGTGAAAGCAACAAAAGAAAATAGGAATACCACCAAAGGAATACCAACAACAACAACCACAACTATCAAAACGACAATTTCAACAATCAGCACCAACAGCAGAATAGGAGGCAGGAAACTACTAGGGCTTATGTTGCAGCCCTAGTTGAGGGTAGGGGCTATGCTGGGAATCTACCTTGGTGCAATAGGTGCAAGACACATCATTAGCAAGGTCTTTGTCCTCCGAAGTGTGGTAAATGTAATAGGATTGGTCATCAGGAGAAGGATTGTTGAACCAGGATGCCAGCAGCAGGTGGTAATTTCTTGCAGAATGTGACGTGCTATGGTTGTGGAGAGAAGGGACACTTCAGGAACAAGTGTCCAAAGGGAAGAAACCAGCAGAATGAAGGAGCTTGTACGAGAGCCTATGTGATGGGAACTGAGAACCCACAACAGAATCCGAACGTGGTCACATGTACGTTTCTCCTTAACTATCACTACGTTTGCATTCTATTTGATTCGGGTGCTGAAAAAAGTTTTGTGTCTACTGCGGTTACTTCTTTTATTGATATTGCCCCGGCCGCATTAGGCACTAGTTATGAAGTAGAATTAGCCGATGGGAAGGTTGTTAGCACCGATACCATTTTACGTGGTTGTACCTTAGCCTTATTTAACCATGTGTTTAAGATAGACTTGTTGCCAACCCGATTAGTCAGTTTTGATGTCATAGTTGGAATGGATTGGTTGTCATACAACCGTGCCGTCATAGTTTGTTATGAGAAGATAGTTCGTATTCCACTGCCGAATGGGAAGATATTAGAAATTTAAGGTGAAAGACCGAAAAAATATCTGAAACTCCTTTCGTGTATTAAGGCTGATGAGAAGAAGCCTGAAGACATTTGTATTGTCTGTGACTTCCCTGAAGTATTCCCAGATAACTTGTCAGGTTTAACTCCTGTGCGTGAGATAGAATTTCGCATCGACCTGATTCGAGGCGCGTTGCCAGTTGTAAAGTCGCCATATCGGTTGGCACCTTCCGAAATGTTAGAATTGTCGAACCAACTTAAAGAGCTTCAAGAGAAAGGCTTTATTCGAACAAGTCATTCACCATGGGGAGCATCTGTCTTATTTGTTAAGAAGAAAGATGGTGCCTTGAGAATGTGTATTGACTACAGAGAACTAAACAAGTTGACTATAAAGAACCGTTACCCCCTCCCCAGAATTGATGACCGATTTGACCAATTGCAGGGTGCGTGTTATTTCTCCAAGATAGATCTTCGTTCAGGATATCACCAGTTAAGAGTTCGGGAAGAAGACATACCGAAAACCACATTTAGAACATGATATGGGCACTTTGAGTTCACGGTCATGCCATTCGGGCTGACGAATGCGCCATAAATATTTATGGATTTAATTAACCATGTCTGTAAGCCGTACTTGGACAAATTCGTAATTGTGTTCATTGACGACATCCTTATCTACTCCAAATCAGAAGAAGAGCATGAAGTTTACCTGCAGACGATTTTAGACGACCAAGGAAAATCATGAAATCCGCCTAAAGGTTAATCCTAAAAGTTGCTCAAGGAGGAAAAGTTGTACGCCGAATTCTCAAGGTGTAAATTTTGGTTACAAGAAGTCCAGTTCCTAAGGCATGTGGTCAACAAAGAAGGTATCCATGTGGACACTAGCAAGGTCGAGTCGGTCAAGAATTAGAATACCCCCGAGTCACCGACAGAGGTCTGTTCATTTCTAGGATTAACAGGATACTACAGAAGATTTATCAAAAACTTTTCCAAGATTGTCAAACCTCTCACCCTGTTGACTCAGAAGAATAAGACTTAGGTATGGGGTAATAAATAAGAAGAAGCCTTCCGTATCTTGAAAGAGAAGTTATGTAATGCACTCATGTTAGCACTCCCCGATGGACCAAACGACTTTGTGGTCTATTGTGATGCATCAAACCAAGGGTTTGGGTGTGTGCTGGTGCAGCAAGGTAAGGTGATCGCTTATGCGTCAAGACAGTTGAAGATACATGAGAAGAACTATACCATCCATGACTTGGAGTTGGGTACGGTGGTGTTTGCACTTAAAACTCAGAGACATTATCTTTATTGAACGAAAAGTGTCTGAAGGTCCTGGTATAAAACTGAATGGATCTTTGCAGCCTATAAAGGATGATAGCCAAGATGTATAAATACAAACGACTATGTAGAAACAATGACTATGAATACTATGTGTTAATGCGGAATCTTAACACAGGTACCAAGAAGAACAATGAACAACTGAATAACAACTTTATTAAAGTGTTCTTTGAGGATTACAGATTGCTAACTATGATATGTGATTTGCTAAACTTCTTTGTTCATATATATTCAACACATAACTAACTGTGCCAAAGGTGATCCTTTTATATACTAAGGATAACCCTAAAAGGCTTACAAATCTTTTTCTAAAATATCTCATAAATATCTTTTAAATATCTTCTCAACGGTACTAACTAACTTTCTACTAACGGTACTAACTAGCTAACAGTACTAACTATTTTGTACTGTCGGTACTAAGTATAACTGACAGTACTAACTATTTGTACTGTCGGTACTAAGTTAAGAAAACATTAATCCTAACAGTGTCATTTACACTGAACACAAGAGTCTTAAGTACCTTTTCGACCAGAAGGAACTAAATATGCGTCAAAGAAGGTGGATTGAACTGCTCAGTGATTACGAATGTGAAATCAAATACCATCCGGGCAAGACAAATGTTGTGGAAGATGCTCTGAGTAGGAAAGAAAGACTTAAGCCGAGGCGAGTGCGTGCTATGAGCATGACCATACATTCCGGACTCAAGACAAAAAAATTGGAAGCACAAAGAGAAGCTGCCAAGGACCTCAATGCTCCAGCAAAGTGGCTTCGAGGATTAGATACTCAATTTGAAAAACGGGATGACCGTTGATCGGATTTAGATCCCATCAGTTGGAGGCATAAGGAAGTTAATCATGGACGAAGCTCACACTTCTAAGTACTCAGTACACCAGGGGGCATACAAAATGTAATACGATTTGCGAGACTTGTATTGGTGGCCCGGTATGAAGAAAGACATTGTTGAGTACGTTAGCAAGTGCCTAACTTGCTCTAAGATCAAGGCAGAACACCAGAAGCCCTCAGGACTACTTCAGCAACCTGAAATTCCTGAGTGGGTAAATTGTAACCATAAAAACGGATTTGAGAATCTTTACCTCAATCCGTTTTTCTTGTGACTAGGCCAATTCTATGCCGTTAAAGCATGGTGAATGATAACCATTTGGTGTGGAATTACCACACTTCATCCCTTCTTTACTTCCTCAGTCTTATGCTTTAGATTCTAATCAGACAAGTATCTTCTTGATAAATCTTATCAATTCAATGCCATAGTAACTTTCTTCTTCAGACTCTAATTTTAGCTTAGCATTTTTGCACCAGTATTTCCCTTCTTTAAAGGATACTTCATTCCTCCTATTAGCATGTGAATGACTACTCCGTCATCAGTCATCAAAGTGTGTACCCTGAGGAACTGTACAGCCTTCCCAACTGACTATATTATCCATCATGTTGTGAGTGCCAAAACTCATCTTTGTTTCATCTGGATTGAACATAAACTATCAAATCTCCCAAAGAACTTATCAAAACTTCAGGAATCTTATCATGATATATGTCCATCACAAGTTTATATACAGCATCTAAGTCTTCTCTGTCAAACACTGAAAGCACTCTCATCAATGTGCTGAAGTATCTCTTTTGACCATTACTTCTAGTTACCACATTCAGATTGATCTCTTCTAATCCTTTTGATTCATCAAACTGTGGTTTAGTGCCAAGATACTCAGTCTTCCAGTCAATGATTGGATACTTCTTGTCAAGTATTTCATAGTCTACTTCCTTGTCCTCATCTGAGCTTTGTCAGGGCCAAGACATAATCTTAGCTCATCATTGTTTCTTTCTCAGTGTCAATGCGGTCATCTTAGAGTACTTGTTGAATCTTCTTTTCCTTGACTTCATCTTTTCCATGTATCCCCTTTTCTCTTTCTGAGTTATACTCTCCTTTATCCCTTGCTTGACTTCTTCTTTAAGATTCATGCTTACCTCTTCTCCTTTGGAGGACATCGTTCTTATTCCTTCTTTTGATTAGGCTTTTATCTCTTCAACAAACCCAATACATTGAAATCTCAGTTGACCTTTTTATCTTTTCATACATTGTCTTGTATGTCCTTCAACTTCTTACTCTTCCACTCAGAATGTTGAAGTTCCCCACATGCTTAAGTAGGTCATCATCTGATTTTAAATCGATTCTTAGTTGGAGGAGTCTGTTTCCAAATAAAGCCACTGGCTTTGTTTTGAGCAAGAACTATTCACTGATCAGTAATGTATCATGAAGGAACGTTAGCTCTTTCTTCTATTGTGAACTGCTCTCTTTCTTGCTCTTGAAGCTCTCAGCAAGGATCGTCTGCCTCAATTCTTGCTGATAATCATCAAAGTTTTTAATGAGAAGCTTCATTTCTGTGCTTCTTCATCAGTACTCTTTTCTTCCTCTTCAGCTTCCCAGATCTTCCTTGAACTTTCCGTGCCACTCTTCATCACTCTTAAGCTGTTTTGAATTTCTTCACAGCTTGTGGAATATCATCATCTTCACTTTCAGATTCATCCTCCTCTTCAATCTTCTTCTTCCCTTTGTCTTTAGGATCAATCTTTGGAAGAGGTTTTAATGTGAGAAGTGATCTTGCAGTAGTAGGCCTAGGTCTATCAATGTCCTTCAACTTCCTTCAACACTACACTTTCTCTTTTCTTAGAACATCTTTGGCTTTTACTCAGTTTGAGTTAAAAGTTAGCTATTGTTTCATCATCACCAAATATCATAGATGTGGGTGTTTGAGTGGATGTTTGAGAAGCTTGAGTAGCAAATTCTTACTTAGTTTGATCTTCAGTACCTTCTATTTTGCCCAGCAGTACTTTCAACTTTCTCTTCAGTACCTGGTCTTTGCTCTTCAGTACTTTCAAAGATCTCTTCAGTTCCCTCATTATTCTCTTCAGTACCTTCAACTTGATCATCAGCACCTTCAATTTGTTCATTCACTACTAACTTGGAACCGTCAGTACTAAGACTTTTGGTTGTCGGTACTAACTTTTTCAAAGTCCGGTACTAACATCCATCTTCAGTACTAACTCTATCATCATCAATCTCCTTGTCCTACATCCACATTCTTTTTGTCCTCCCTTCTCACTTTGAGCCATCATCTGTTTCTATGATCAATAGTTGTCTTCAGGCATACATCAACAAAGGATCTCTTTTGAACTATTGATCCATCCATTTGCAATCTTCCTCCCTTCTGTTTCTGGGATACATTCTTTTTTGTGCATGCCTTTGTTTCTTTGAGGAGCTTTCCTTGAAGTCTTTCTGCAATGAGACAGTCTTCAAATTGCTTTCGAAATGTTTGCTGACAGGTTTTGCTTTGCGTCGTAGCTTTTGATCTTAGCCTTCATGATGCTTATTTCTTTGGCTTGATCTAAAACTGTTTACTAAAAAAAAAGAGATATACAAAGATCATAGACATTTGGGAGAGTCATGTCATCCTCATTTCTCAAAAGGGATGTATCATTGGATGAATGATCTCCAAGATTCTCACCAGTTGGTTTTGGGATTGAATCAGGAACAATAGGAGTGGGTGAAGGTTTGGGTGAAGGACTTGGGGAAGGTTCAGGTTGTTGCTCAGTAGGTTCCTCACTAGGTTGAGCAAAAGTTGAGTCAGGTAGTGACTCATTTAGGACTTCACTAGTGGGTGCAAGGGAGGGTGATGGTTGTTCAGCAGATAGTCTTTCTGAGGAAACACCCTCATCCTGAGTTGGTTGGACCAACATAGTATCAAACAAAGGTGTAACTTTGCCTGAGAAATGTTTGCCCTTCTTTATCATAAAAGAAAAAACTTTACTAGTTAAACTATTTACAGGAAAGTGATCTAAAGGTACAGATATATTAGCTAATTTTCTACCTAAAAATATAGAAATAAAACGAGGATACATGACAAACTTCTTCTTAGCCTCTAGATGTCTAAGCATACCATCAAAAATCAGTTTGGAAAAATTATACTCTATTGATTAGTTGTTACACAAAATACAGGCAGTGGCTGTGTTTGTAGGAATTTGATCCCAAGAGGTACTTTTGGAACTTAAACAATGATTTATTGTGTGAAATAAAAACCTCCATTGGGGTGAAAACAAGGCTTTATTAAATGTTAACACAGTCAAATCCCCTTCATATCCCATACGTTGAATAGTATCAAAGATAGCTTGATTTGGCAATGAGTCTATCCCATCAGCATCATCAAAAATAAGATCAGTTCGAATTGATGCCTCAGAGATAGACACAACCTTGCCAGCTACTTTGGCAGTTATGTGCCTAACATTGTTGATTGTTTTGGACTTAGCAGACGTCCAAAACTGTTCAACGAATGTGGTCGATACTATTGGACTTACAGTGAGCGCGTGATAAACATAACTTCGTCGAAGAAAATCAATGACTTCATGAAACTCGACATTTCCGTCAGTCTTTTCCAAGTATGCGATCATGTTGTGCTTAGGACAGGACTCAAGAGCAGCCATTTTGCTTAGTAGAGAGTGATCGTCGGTAAGAGAGATTAGGGCTTGTAAAGATGAATGACAGTTAGAGAGATTGCTTGAGTAAGTGTGCGATTGAAATGGATTCTTATAGGTTTGGGTGACCTAATTTTAAAGAAAACGTTCCAATTTAACATCTATTGACCTTGGCGGTATTTTTCTCCCTAACAGTCTCTTTAGGCGGGTACAAACTTTTGCCACGGTACTAAATTTGCATGGTCGTACTAACTTTGTCCAAACAAGAATGAACAATGAACGTAGCAGAATTGCTTCAGCACATCAGTATACTCTTCTCAGAGACTCTCCAAATCTTCTTAAACGTTGACAAGCATCTCTTTTAGCTAATACAAATGTAGACTCCCATCACCTGACCATCTAAACCCATTGACTCACTATTCATGAGTGCTGAACCAACTTCCCTCACCATCAACACATACTAACAAATCTACTGGAATACTCTTTGATGGTCCTAACTTAATCTCATGTCTTCAAAATGCTTCACAAGATAATTCTTACTCTTAATCCAAGCACTAACAACTTGAGCAATCTTCTTACTCTTGAACAACAGCCAACTCTCACGATAATGTTGTTTCTTAATAAACAACCTTTTTGTACCCTTGTTAAAACGTGGTTTGTCCTTAGGTTTACGATTAGGTACAACACAGTTTGTTCTGCTTGCATGATAGTGGTTGAATCTTGATGAGTAGAAAGGGTGGAGCATGAGGTTTTAGAGGTTTCTTGTAACAAGTTTGATTTGCCATGGTGTGTTGTAGCTTGTTGAAGAGTATGCTTTGTGATTCATGTAGAAAGGTGGTGCAAAAGGGTTTAGTTCACGTTGAGAGTTCATAGCTATGTGTGTGTTTTACCTCTTTCATCCACAGATGACTCATTCATATTGTCTCCCTGTAACCAATGTAGGTTATGGATTTATCATCCCAATTGATACAACCAAGAACTGAAATCGGCTAACATCAAATGCCTTGGTTAGTAGATCAGCTACATTGTCATCAGTGTGGATCTTAAGCACCTGTATGAGTTTCTTCTCATAAGCATCTCGTATGAAGTGGTGCCTAATTGCAATATGCTTTGTCTTCGAATGATATACTGGATTCTTTACAATGCAAATGGTGCTTTCATTATCAATGTAGATCTTTGTGTTCATGAAGTTGAACCCATAGTCTAACATTTGATTTTGAATCCATAACACTTGCCCACAGCAACTTGCAGCAGCAACATATTCGGCTTCTGTTGTAGAAGTGGCCACAATGGTTTGCTTTTTGCATTGCCAAGTAATGAGTCTTCTGCCAAGAAATTGACAACCTCCTGTTGATTCCTGTCAAGATTTGCTCCACTAAATCACTATCTGAGTAGGATTCCAAGTCAAATGAAGAGTCTCTAGGATACCAAAGGCCCAGTTTGGGTTTGCCCTTTAGGTACCTAAAAATTCTTTTAACAACACTTAAATGAGAGGTCTTTGGAGTGACTTGAAACCTAGAACAAGCACAGACTGCAAACATAATGTCAGGCCTAGAAGCAGTCACATACATTAAGGAGCCAATCATTGACCTATAGAGATGGACATCAACATCATCTGCTTTCTCATCTTGACAAGGCTTCTGAGTCTCAATTGGTGTACTGGCAGTCTTAACACTTGCAAAGTCAAACTTCTTCAGGATTTCAGCAACATACTTATCCTGGCTAATAAATATACCATCTGGTTTCTGTTTGACTTGTAGTCCAAGAAAGAAAGTGAGCTCTCCCATTGAACTCATCTGAAATCTACTCTTCATCAATGCCTCAAACTCATCACACCAAGACTTCTTTGTAGACCCAAAGATGATATCATCCACATAGACTTGAATAATATAGAATTAACATGATTTGGTCCTTCCTTAGGAAGAAGAGTTTTTCAAATGTTCCCCTCTACTGTAGCATTCCCTTCACAATGAAAGTGGATAAAGTAGCATACCATGCTCTAGGAGCTTGATGCAACCCATATAGAGCTTAACCACTTTATAGACTTATTCCTCATGGGTGGGGGGGGGAGAGGGGGTGGGAGACTTAGGCTTCTAGGAAACCTGGTGGTTTGAGACACATATACCTCTTCATCAATCTTCCATAGAGAAAGGCACTTTACACATCCATCGATAACTATAAAGCCCATATACGAGGAAATGCTAAAAAGATCCTTATGTCCTTCAAAGCCTAGCCACAGGTGCAGTCTATTCTTCCTCTGCATGTGTCCTTGAGCAACCCAATCTTGCTTTGGTTCCTGACAACCACACCTCTTTCATCCTTCTTTATTTCGATACACCACTTTGTACCGATAGCCTTTTTCCCCATATGGCAAATCTATCAAACTCCAAACCTTTGAATCTCAACTGCAACAATTCTTCTTGCATAGTCATCAACCCCTTTCCATCTTAGACTTCTGAAATCTTCTGTTTCATGTTTGATAGAAAACAAGCAAATAAACAAAGATGAAAGACCTTAGATTGATTCTCCTTTGCTTTTGAACATAACTAACAAAAGCATGAGCTTCAGAACTTTTGGTTACATGCTTCTTGTTTGTACTGCTGATGTTGGATCCTCCTAGAATAATGTTTGAAGGAATGATAGGGATTAACTCTTAAAAAAAAAAGATGTGGGAATAGGACTAACTTCACAACTGTATTCCAAATTTGTGAAGTCAGCCACTACACCCTCATCATCATAAGATGAATGTGTAAAGATACCATCAGTAGCATCTTCATGAATATCCTCAAGTGGAGGTATTTCAGAGTCATCTTCTTGAGTATTGGTTGTTCCCTCATTTGCACTGGCAGTACTAACTGGTATACTAACTGTATTAACAAAGTTAGTACCGCTAGCTTTAGCTATAGTGCAACATAACTAAAAATTTAGTAACTGCTAAGTTTGCAGCTCCTGTCTGAGTATCCAAGTCTCATTTCTGTTCAAGATTTCTTCCTGAGAGCTTCAGCTTCCTCATTAGCTTCCTTTTCTTGCCTTTGAAGTCTTGCAAGATCATCCAAAAAGACTTGTTCTTCATCTCGGGGACTTCCTAATCTTTTTATTCTGATTTTGAAACAAAGGGTTTCGTGGAAGAATAGGAATGCCATATTGGGAGTTCAAAGCAATCTTGAGGAGATTCATCTTCTTTTTCAGAATCCCCAGCATCAATTTTGTCTTTTGTGCCTGTACTTTGGTTAGATTCTTGTTGACCTGCATGAAGGTTAGCTTGATTCTCTGATCTAACAGAATCATAGTTCATAGAATCAGTCAAATAGTCAAGATCAAAAAGCCAATTTGGTCCTTTCCCTGCTACATTGAGTTTGTTCTCTAAGAAGTTTATGTGCAGGTTTTCTTCAACTCTTTTGGTTACTAAATTGTATACTCTAAAAGCCTTGCTTTGTAGAGAATACCCAACCAAAAATCCCTCATCAGATTTCCAACCAAATTTGCCTAAGTGACTATGGTGTTCAAGATGGTCCCCCCCAACGTGGGCAACCCAAAAGGTCTATATAACTTAATTAGTGGTTACTTACCAGATTAAAAGTTCAGTAATGAGTCTTGTTCTAGGCTTGGTCAACTAATACCCTGTTTAGAACATACACAGCAGTACTTAACTGCTTCAGCCCAAAAAAGTGTTAGTAAAAATGAATCTGCAGCATGGTCTTGCCCTCAATAAGGGTCCTGTTCTTTCTCCTCAGGCAACTTCCATTTTGTTGTGGAGTTCTGGCATTGCTGTATTCCTCTTGATCCCTTTTAACCCACAGAATTCAATCATATCTTTGTTTTTAAATTCTGTTCCATTATCACATCTAATAGTTTTAACCTTTGATTCAATTGTTCTCATTTGTCTTATAAAGTTCCTTAAATTGCACTTGTTTCATCCTTAGTTACTTAAAAAAATGTCTAATCTAAACTGTCTAAAATCATTAGTATAACCAAACAATAGGTCTTTATAGGTTTATGCGTCTAACAGATTAGTCCAAACAAGTCCATATGAAGTAGTTGTAGGGTGTGACTAATAGAGCTAACTAACTTGGCCTTACAAGAAGCTTTGTGTTGCTTTCCTTTCTGACAAGCAACACAAGTGTGGTCATTTAAAAAAAGCTTTGTAGGTAAACCCTCTTACAAGGTTTCCCTTCACAAGTCTGTTCAGGATTTGAATTATCCATGACCCAACTCCATGCCATAAGTTAGATTCATCAGATGTAGCCTTTGCAATTAAATAAGCAAACCTCCTAAAGGAACAATGTTCTTCTAAGTGGAAACTGTACCCTATGTTATGTTGCGGGTACTGTTAAGTAATATTTTGATTTCATCAGTAACTTAAAATCAGGAGACAAAACAAGACAGTCAGTTGTTCAGATAAACAGAACCTTGTCTTTTGTACACCTATTGTGCCACAGAAAAGAGATTGAAAGGCTGAAGTTCTTTCACAAAGCTTACATCCTCAAAACTAACTTACACCACTTTTATTTTCCCTTTACCAGTAATGTATCCTTTACTACCTCCAAAGGCAACAGGGCCACCATTAAAGTCTTGAAAGTCAGCAAGGTAAGCCTTGTTCCCTGTCATGTGCCTGGAACATCCACTATCAATAATTCCTTTATTCTTTAGAGATCTATGTGGATTATCCTGCACATTTAAAAGAAAGAGATTAGACTCTCTTAGGGACCCAAGCCTGTTGGAGGCTTGAGCTCTAGCCCATGGATCTTTGAAAGTTGAATAATTTCTAAGGCTAGATCCACCATTGTATTTGGAGAGAATATTATTGTTGTATCCTGTGTTCTCCATTTACAACCTGCTGAGGACTTAACAGCAGTGTCCCATTTTTCCCCAACAGTACTAAATCTTTTAATTACCTTAATAGATCAAAAAACTTTTGTTTTGAAAATGTGTTTTTAGTACTGTTGTTCTTTTGAAGGCTTGATGATCGGTGAATGAGTTTTGTGAGAAAAATCATTGATGGTCTCTCTCCATCATTCATAATGGGCTTAACAGTTATTAACTTTCAGAGCATGCTAGTTAGTACTTTCTGTTTGTTAAGTTTTCGTCTAGGCATACTAACATAGTTAGTACCAGCTTAGCTTTAACATTATAACTGGATTATTTCCAGTTCTGTTTGTAACTGCTTAAAGGAACAAATTGATTTTGTTTGTTTTACCCTTTAACCATTTGTTCCAAGTTGGTTTCCTCACCCCTGTACCATTACCCTTAGTCATATTTTGTTTGTGTAGTTCAACTTGTTTAGCCAATTTTACATGATAATCACAATCTCTAATTAAATGGCTAAAACTACCACAGACAAAACATGCTCTTTCAGTAAGCCTATTCCCCAACTCTTTGTTGTTAACCTTAGGTTTTTGACTATGTGAAGACTGATTCTTAACATTTTCCCTAGGAGTTTTTACTTGCTTGGTAGCAAAACTAGGTGTATCAAGTCTTTTAGTTTGCACAGTCACATTCTCATCATCACTATCTGATTCATACTCTTCAATGATAGGAGCATCAGACCAAACCTTAGGTTGAACTTCTATATATGATTCATCTACAACTGGTTCAGACACTAATTCAGAAGGTTCTGTACTAGTGTTAGAGTCACAAATATCAAGTTCAGTTGTTTGAGACTCAGCTTCATTTGGTTGAGTCTCTCTTGGACCATATGTATATTGTGAGTCATCTATTTCAATATCAGGTCCAGAGGGCAAATAATTCCCTGTCATGGGTGGAGGTACAGCTTGCATTTCACTTGGTTTAACAAGCCTTGTATGCAAAGGTCGATTTTCAGAATCACTTTTATTGCACACAAAGACACTTTGTGAAATTTCATTTTCATAACTCAGATTCCCACTATATCTGTAATCACCATACCCGAGCCCAAACTTATCACTGGCAGTCATATGATCATTTATAATTTTACCAAGATTTTTTGAAGAATGATTCATTGTCACTAGAACCTGAATCGATCTTTTTCTTTTTGCGAGCTTTAGCAACAATGCATATGTATGTTAGAACACTCTGTTTTATCATCTAAATCTAGTTTCTTCATAAATTGATCTTTTGTTCATACCAAAGTTACCTTAGTGATGGGCAACTAACTGTGCTTCAACCTTCTTAGACCTGAGTAGAAGCCTTTATTTCTACACTAGCATCACTAAGTTGCTCTCTTTGAGCATCATATAGTCTTTTAAGGTTAGCATAAGACTCTTTACACTCATTTGAACATACCTGTGTGTTTGATCCTGAGCTGTTGCTAGCCATGAAAGCAAAGTTTTCATCTTCTTCTGTATGAGCTGTCCAATCAACACATTCTCCATCAACTGTCACCAATGCTCTAGACTCTTCTCTCTTTTCAGTCCTTTTTCCATCTTTATTTCCAGGATTCCATCCATCCCTCCTTCTGTTATCTTCCTTTGTTCTACACTCTCTTGCAAAATGCCCTGTTTTGTGGCAGTTGTAGCATTCCACTTTGGTTTTATCAAAACCAACAGGTTCTTTTGCATCAAACTGTAGCTTTCTTCCAGTCTTCTTGTAGAACATCATTATTGCTCACTGGAGATCATTCCACTCCATTTTTTAAGTCCCATTTCTTCAGGGAGTCATATTCATCCACTTGATCTAAGTCCTCATGATCCAGTTGAGGACAACTAGATTGACTTGCAAGCAAGGAATATGATGATGTTTGTTCATAAGGACCAGAAATATTGGAAACACCATGAAGCGGTACTAACTTCATTAGTACTGCTGGGTGTTTTCAGAACCTCAAGCTACATTTTGCAAGTTGAAGATGATCATCGAGCCTTTTACATCATTTTCAAAAAAACTCTCAGATTGTTTGTACAAGTCATCAAAACTGATACTGTCCATTCCTGGTTGTCCCATAATTAAGGTAACTTGTAAAACCAAGCAGAAGGTAGAGATCTTAGAAATTTTTGATTTGCATCTTCAGTAGATACACCTGCTCCATGAATCTCTAACTGACTGAGTAGACTTTGAAATCTCTCATATCCTTTGTGAATACCATTTGAGTTGGATACAGTGAATCCTTCAAACTGTTGCTTCAAGATGTACTTTTGCATCTTTTTGGATTCATCATTTCCACCAAATCTGGATTTGATGGCATTCCACATCTCTTTTGCATCAGTCATCTTATGAAATTTAGCTAGATGATCTTCTGGTATGGCCATTGGCAAGGTGGTCCTAGCTTTTCTTTCCTCTTTCTCGACCACTACATCTCTGCTGTCTAGGAAGGCAAAATTTTAATTGTCCTGCTGTAATCAGTAGTGACTGACACAAGGATCCATTCCCAATTGAATAACCTCCGCAAATTGGATAGTCTGTATGCAGCCAGTAGTGCTCATCTTCATGCCCATATGTCATATCTCCCTTTTTGAGCAATAGGTAAGCTTTATGTTGAACTTATGAGGAGTTTTGTTTGTCTGGTGTTTGTTGTTGTGTTGCTGGTGGAGGTGGTGGTGGTGGTGGATTATCATCTTGTGTTTCAGACATGTTTAGATCTGTTGGTAGGAGATGAATAACTGGTTTTATCTGTTCTTCTTGTTTAGGGTTTCTCAAAGCTCATATACCACTTGAAGGTCCTGGTATAAAACTGAATGATCTTGCAGCCGATAAAGATGATACCAAGATGTATATATACAAACGACATATGTAGAAACAATGACTTTGAATACTATTGTTAATGCGGAATCTCTAACACAGGTACCCAAGAAGAACAAATGAGCAACTGAATAACAAATTTATTAAAGTTTCTTTGAGGATATACTAGATTCTAACTATGAATATTGTGATTTGCTAAACTTCTTTGTTCATATATATCAACACAGGACTAACTATGCCAAAGGTGATCCTTTATATACTAAGGATACCCTAAAAGGCTTACAAATCATTTTCTAAAAATATCTCATAAAATGATCTTTTAAATATCTTCTCACGGTAACTAACTAACTTTCTACTAACGACTAACTACTAACAGTACTAACTATTTTGTTTGTCGTACTAAGTATAACAAACAGTACTAACTATATTGTACTTCGGTACTAAAAAGTTAAGAAACCATTAATCCTAAACATGTCATTATACACGGAACACAAGAGTCTCCAGTACCTTTTTGATCAGAAGGAATCAAATATGCGTCAAAGGCGGTGGATTGAACTACTCAGTGATTACGAATGTGAAATAAAATACCATTCGGGCAAGGCAAATGTTGTTGCAAACGCTCTAAGTAGGAAGGAAAGATTTAAGCCGAGGCGGGTGCGTGCTATGAGCATGACTATTCATTCTGGCCTCAAGACAAAATTTTTGGAAGCACAAAGAGAAGCTGCCAAGGACCTCAAAGCTCCAGCATAGTGGCTTCGAGGATTAGACACTCAGTTTGAAAAACGGGACGACGGGGGAATTTACTTCGTTGACTGGATTTAGATCCCATCAGTTAAAGGCATAAGGAAGTTAATCATGGACGAATCTCACACTTCTAAGTACTCAGTACATCCGGGGCAGACAAAATGTACTACGACTTGCGAGACCTGTATTGGTGGCCCGGTATGAAGAAAGACATTGTTGAGTACGTTAGCAAGTGCCTAACTTGCTCTAAGATCAAGGCAGAACACCAGAAGCCCTCAGGACTACTTCAGCAACCTGAAATTCCTGAGTGGAAATGCAAGAAAATAACGATGGACTTAGTCACCAGACTACCTAGAAGCAGTAGTGGATATGATACAATTTGGGTCATTGTGGATAGATTGACCAAGTCTGCTCATTTTCTGCCAATTCATGAGGATTTCAAAATGGAGAAGTTAGCAAGAATATATATCAATAGGATTATGGCTAGACACGGTGTGCCGTGTCAATCATTTCAAATCGTGATGGCCGATTCTCGTCACACTTCTGGCGAGCTCTTCAAAAGGCGTTGGGTACGAGATTAGACATGAGTATGACTTACCATCTAACCGTTGGTTAAACATGAACAAGGATGTGATTGGATTTTATGTGTCTATTCTGTTGTTACGGCCGTGTATGTACAATACAGCTGCCTTGTTGGTGTGGTACTTATAGTGAAAGATTGTTGAATGATCAACCCTAAGCCTTCTTAACCAGTGTTTTGAAAGGCTCAAGGCGCACTAAGGCGCAAAGGGCTTATAGAGCCTTGAGGCGAGGCGTAGATCAAGGCGCGGGCTTCATGAATATGAGTCGTATTAAATTAAAGTAAATTATAATAGTTTAGGTGAAAATTTTAGATTAATGATGACTTAAATAACACTAAAATAATTAATGTATCTAAAATATTGAATAGTTAAACCAAAAATATCAAGAAATGTATCAGATTCATGGCATGAAGAGATTACATTATCTTATGCGTAAAATAGAAGGAGGAGTTTGTATGTGCACACACTTGAATTGAACGACCAAACACTCAAATTGATTGATTTATTTAGTTTCTAGGTAGTTTCTAGGTAATCTAGTATTAACATATGAGGGCGATGAATGTTAAATTCAAAAAGAAAGTTTCAAAATCCGTCACCTTTCCTAGGCGCACCTAGGCTCAAAGCTCTAAATCCCAAGGCTATGCGCTTTTTGTGAGCCTTGTGCATGTGCGGAGCCTCGATCTGAAAAAATCCCTAGAGCTTGAGCCTTAGAGCCTTAGAGTCTAGGCGCGCTTTTTAAAACTATGTTCTTAACCCAATTTATCTTTTGACTTGTTTCTCCTTAGCTTTAGCGGTGGAGATGTGTATCCTTGCCAAGCCTAAGATACGAAACTAATCACGACTGAGCAATTGAGCGTACTACTTAAATGCTGCACCCTAGATTAGTTGAGTGATCTGAGTGTTTTCATTTCCATATTTCGTGAGGAGCTTGGTCATGTACAGGTGATTAGGACAAAACGATGCTTAAACGGAAAATCCTCAACTTCGGCTGGGACACATTTTCATAAATTGAAACTTTTTCTAAGGTCTACTTGAGGACAAGTAGGATTCAAGTGGGGGGATATTTGATGACATCAAATAATGGCACTTTATTATATCATTTATCCCATCTGTTTTGCCCACTTTTATATAATTATTGTATTATTTCGTACTTAATTGCTTTAAAGTTGAAAAATGCAGTAATTCAGGAGTGTTTTGTGAAGACAAGCTAAAAGGCGCATAAATTAGAGCTAAAACGAATATATTTGAAGATTGTTGAATTTTCACCAATACGTCGTATCCAGCAAAAGAGATATGACGTATCTACGCCAAGACTTCACAAGAAAACTCGTTTGACCAATTCCCAATACGACGTATCCATGTTGTCTACATACGCCGTATCCATGAAGATAACTATTCAAGAATACATAAATCAAGTAAATTAGGAATGATATCAAAGATTTATTATGAACGTAGCGCGCACTCCAAGGAATCCAGCCCAATACGCCGTATCGACCTTGCCAGATACGGCGTATCGAGTCTTTTTCAGACACTATAAATAGAAGACTCAAAAA